>JAJONR010004333.1:0-43400 GCA_029582245.1 Solanum etuberosum
TAGTTGAGAGTTCAAGAAGAGAAAAGAAGAGAAAAGAGGAGAAAAGAGTAAAGGATCAAGGCGTTCGTCGAGGTTCTTGAGTTTTGTTGCGGATTTTCACCATGGGTTTGATCCCTAAGAGGTATGTAAGCTTCTATAGTATTGGGTTTGTTCACCCACATGCCAATCATGTTAATTTCAGCATTAAATTCGGTCTAGCAAGATGAAGGTTTGATGTTCTTGAATTGTGTTCTTGAAATTGGATTTCGTTCTTGAGTTTAGATGAGATTGATGAGTTCTTGAGAGAATCGTGTCAATTTTAGAGTTGTGTTTGATTAGATTCTTGTATACATATACTGGTATCGGAATCTAAAGAGGAATTGAGAAAAAGAATCAAATTTAGGCGAATTGGGGTTATAAAACAAACAAGGAAAAAGTCGGGCGAATCTGGCACCTTGCTCCACTTCGCGGACCCGCCTCCACTTTTCACAGAATTTTTCTCCGCGTCGCGAAGAGGTCACGGACCCCTCTGCCTCAAAATTTATTTCGCGACAAAATAATAAAATGCATCTCTGCGTCGCGGACTTGCTTCCAGACAGTGATTTCTTGATCGTTTCTCAGGTTTAACTATCTAAAGGCACTCCTAATCATCATGATACCTTTCCTATCATAAATCATAACTTTGAATTCGTAATTCAAATTCAAGGTAGAGTTAAGAGTCAAGTCTTGAGAGTTCTTTCGAGACTTTTAAGAAAGTCCCTTTGAATCTTTTAAAGAGTCTTCTACAAATTCAAATAACTTATTTCAAGACTCGAGCAAGTGAGCATAAGAATGAGGATAATTTATTCATGAGTCTACTTTACTAACACTGAGATCCTTCATATCATGAACCATAACTCTTTAATTCATAATTCAAATTCAAGAAAGAGTTAAGAATAGAGTTCAAGAAAGTCTTTGAGTTCAATTGTGGATCCTTTATGATCAACTATTAATTAGAGGTAAGTTTTGAGGAAGTAAGTATGAGAATGAGAAGAGTCGTATACACGAGTTTCATATTGTTATGTAGACCCTTGAGTCGAGTCGTTCATGCCCATAAATTCTACATGAACTCCATAACTTGAGTATCCTTGAGAGGAGTAGTATCTTCAAGTTCTAAGTCTTGAGTATTGAGTTCC
This sequence comes from Solanum etuberosum, assembly GCA_029582245.1. Lineage (NCBI taxonomy): Eukaryota > Viridiplantae > Streptophyta > Magnoliopsida > Solanales > Solanaceae > Solanum > Solanum etuberosum. Next base: position 1,155 of record JAJONR010004333.1, read on the forward strand.
AAATCCCTTTTGAGATTTTATTCCTAATCATGGGACTATTCCATATTACCCACGAAGTCCTTGAGTTGAGTTGTTCATGCCCATAATTCCACATGAACCCTATAAGTCGAGTAGTCTTGAGATGAGAAGTATCTTTGAAGTCCTTGAGTTGGGATTGTTCATGCCCATAATTCTGCATGAACCCTCTGAGTTGAGTATTCTTGAAACGAGTATTACCATTGAAGTTCTTGAGTACTGAGTTGTTGAGTCTCGAGTATTGAGTTCTATGTATGGTTATTAAAAACCTTGAATTGAGTCGTTCACGTCCATAATTCGGCATGAACTTTATTTTGAGAAGTCTTTTACAAATTTTTCTAAACTTGTTTTAAGACTAAGCACTTTAGTTGAGAAAGAGCAAGAGTTGAGTTCTTTTCTTCAAAGAGTATATGGGAACTAAGTATTCCCAAGAGTTAAAATGTTTTCACATTTAATTACTAAAGGAAACACCGATTTCCAAAAGAGTTTTGAGCAGTTTGAGTATCATCTCTTTTAAGAGAAAGATTTTGAGTAATAATCTCAAACCACAAAACGAGTTATGTTTTTTAAACATATGAGCTGAGTATATTTTGGGAGTAGTATGGAGCACCGATTTGGAGACGAGTTCAGATAACTCAAGTCTTCATAAACCATGTAGCCAACGTGGGTAGAAAGGGTCATACTTTTTAGATGATTTTTTTAATGCTTTTTAGCATAGACTAGTGGATCCACTTAGTTGAGGTGTTCTATATCCCTGCAAGTTATAGGACAGTTCTGGCAGCGTTGGTGAGACGTTGTATCATCACATAGCTCATAGTGATGGTTGTCGGTTAGAGAAACTCTCACAGAGTTATATTATATTTTATTATATATATAAATTGAGTTGTTATTGTATTCTTCAATACACAAAGTTGCTTTCTACTGTTTTAAAATCTTTCCATATATTGCATGTGTATTGTTGCTTTATATTGAGTTGAGTCACCAGAGTTGAGTATCCAGAGTTGAGTACCCAGAGTCGAGTATCTTATCTTTGAGTTGAGCCATATTTCACTGAGTTGAATATCTTATCATTGAGTTGAACTTTGTTTACTTTTTATCAAGTTCAAGCTTATGTTTATGCTTTAGAATTCCCCTTACATGCTCGTACATTCCATGTACTAAGCCATTTGGCCTGCATTGTTTCATGATGCAGATACAGGTATTCAGGATCACCAACAGGCGTTTCGTTGATACCATATGGAGTTCGAGTTAGCTATGGTGAGCCTCCTTGCTTCCGGAGGATTTCATTTACCTTTCAGTTTAGTCAGGATGTCGTTGGTCTTGTCCCGACTTCCATCTTTTTCATTTAGAGGCTTCATAGATAGACAGTAGAGTTTGAGAAGTCTGTTTCATTTATTTTGTTAAATGTTTTAAAGTCTTGAGATGCCTATTTCGGGAAAGTTGAATATACTATTTATTCTAAGTTAAAGATTTTTTGTAGTTGAGTTCAATGCATTCTATTCAGTTTTAAGATTTGAATGCTTGAGTTAGTCTTCCTCTTATAGTCAGCCAGGATGAGGATTTGCTTGGGGACAAGAAATGGTTCTCGAGTGCCAGCCACGTTCAGGGTGTAGGCTCGGGTCGTGACAGTAATCTTAAACTGTTGAGGCTCACTAATTTAGTGAAGTTGGAGTTAAATCTTGTAGAGGTACATGTCATGGTCTTTTACACCTTTTGATTCGGGTGTTTACCACGTAAAAGTATTGTGTTTTTTATTTATTACTCTTACTACTTCGCTGAAACATGTTAGACAACCCATTTCACTAGTAGTCTGATTTAGAGTAAATTACTAGGTCGTGCAAAATATCAATTGGTATCAAAAACGGTTTTCTAAAAAAGGTAAAAAAAAAAAACTCAAATATGTCATCAAACTTGGATAAAATGCTCATTTATACATTTGTTATAATTTTGGCTCATATATGCTATTTCTGTTTGAGAAAAGACTTATTTATACCATTATTTGTTAACTCAATGATATAGACGAGCCAAACTTTTAACATATGACATAGATGAGTCTTTTCTCAAAGTTGATTGCATATTTGAGCCTTTTTCCTTTAGTAAAATGATTTAATTAATGACCACGTATAAAAAATGGTTTTGCTAAATCAAAACTATATTTTTGGTTAACGAATAATGACATGAATGAGTCTTTTTTCTCAAACGAAAATGACATAGATGAGCTAAACATCAACATATGATATATATGAGTCTTTTCTCAAAGTTCGATGGCATATTTGAGTCTTTTTTCTAGAAAATATTTAAAAATTCAAATGAACTTTCACATTACTAATTTTCTTTTTCTTTTGATTAACCATATCACAACCTTTGAAGTTAACTCCGAATTACACACTTATAGAGCTAGGGCCTAGAATATTAAATATTAATTCTATATATAATTATAGACAATAAAATTCGCGTCGATAAAATAATAATCAAGACTAGAAAATATCACACTAATCACAGATTGTGTAAATAGATTGGACTTACATGTAATATATAGAAGTTTATGCAAGTGTTCCCCATCAAAAAATGTAATAGAAGTGCATTGCAGAACGTGAGTCGTGAACAACAACAATCTTATTTATTTAATTTTAAATATGAGTGTTACAATCTTTATGAATCATTTGATTTGTCTTTTTCAAATATAAAATTAAGGACTTGTAAGCTTGATCTTGAATCTTTAACTTTTTCTTGACCTATACTTGTATTCAAAGACTTTTGAGCTTGTTCTTGTACTTGAGTGCTTGAATTCTTAAACTTGTATCTTATAGAGAAATTTGTGCCGGTTGATCCACAAGTTCGCTCTGGCTTCTTGTTAGAATTCTGGTGTGATTTATGAATCATGAGGACCTCTATTTAAAGTTGTAGAATAGAGGAGTTATGATGAAAACATATTTTCGTTTTCCCATCAGATTTAAGTGATATGGTTGAGGAATAGTTATAAAAATAGGTTTCCTTCGGTTAATCAAATTTAAGTGATGATGATATTTGATTGGTCAAAATATGTCACTTGTACACGTGACACATTTTTATTTGCCTTTGATTGGGATAAGCATGTCATGCCATATTTACACATGACATGATTTTATTGGCTTTTTCATTTGACTTGGCGTGACACATCATTTGACATATGTCACCAAATTGGGCCTCTAGGATGAGATGACATTGGGCTTAGCAAAGTGAGCTTTTAGTCCAATGAAATTGGACTGTAATTAAATTCATATTTATCAGATTTAAATAATTAGTATAACTATATTAATCCACAATATTTACTTGGATTAGTATATCTTGAATTTAATACAATCAGAATCTCCAACAAATTTTAAATGATTACAAATGCCCCCTACTTCAAATTTTATCGAGATATTTTATCTTTTAAAGAATAAGTTTGAAGTATTAACTTGATACTTTAATTGTAATATTAATAAAACATACACCAATATGGGAATATTTTTTTGTTAAATAATTTTTTTGGAATTATGTGACAAGAAATAAAGGCTTGAGTTTGTTGAGCATTAAATTCTAAAGACCATCCCTTTTTCCTTAGTTTTTTCTTGTTTTTACTAGTGCTGCCTTGCAGGGTACCCTTATTTCATTCGGATTGTGACAAAGGCACCGCTTCACATTTGCAGTCAAGAATTATAATGAATCCTTTCCCAGCTCATCAATTATTGAAGAACATACTCCTCTATTGGGTCTATAAATACATGTATGCTTTAAATATTTCGACACAAATTATAACATCTCTAACAGTAGTTTTGAGTTTGTAAGTTATTTATTTTTCTATCATTCTTTGTGATTTTTGTTATTCTTGTTTTTGTAGCTCCATGCAAGCAATATTTGAATTTTGTAGAGCTAGGTTACATAATGGAGAGTTTTTTAATCACAACACAAGAATTTGATCCTGAGGTATGAAGAAATGTGTTTAACGTTTCAACCTTGAGATCATACTGTTGAGGTTTTATGAGATCCCTAATATTTGAGCATAAGATATGAAGGGATGTGTTTAACATTCCTGTCTTACGACAATAAATTTTGAGGATATATGAGATCCTGAATATTTGAGCATAAGGTGTTAAGGAATGTGTTTAACGTCTCCACCTTGAGACCACAAATTTGAGTTTTTGAGATATCAAATACTTGAGTATAAGGTGTGAAGAAATGTGTTTAACGTCCCCCGCCTTGAGATTATAAATTTAAGGTTTTATGAGATCCTGAATAATTGAGAATAAGGTTTGAAGAGATATGTTTAACATCCCCGCCTTGAGACTACAAATTTGAATCTTATTAGATCATGAATATTTGAGAATAAGATGTGAAGGGATGTGTTTAACGTCCCTGCCTTGAGATCACAAATTTGATTTTTATGAGATGCTGAATACCTTAGTTTAAGGTGTGAAGAGGTGTTTAACGTCTCCGCCTTGAGATCATAATTTTGAGGCTTCATGAGATTTCGAATATTTAAGCATAAGGTCTGAAGTGATAAATTTTGTCCACCTTAAGGCATGAAAATTTAAATATTCTTTGAAGAATATATCCATAAAAAGACCAGCTTAAGGTGCAAAGAAAATTTGTTCACCTTAAAAAATAAAAATTTAGAGATCCTTTTAAAGATAATTCATGCAAAGGTCAGCTTAAGGCTCTAAAGGACAAATTTTTCCACCTTAGGACATGAAATTTAGAGATATTCTTAAGAATGAACCCGTGAAAACGTCATCTTAAGATGCAAAGGGATAAATTTTTTTGTCCCTGCCTTAAGAAAACTAAATTTAAAGGTAATCTTCCAGCGTAAAGAGATGGAAACTCGTCTCCATATTAAGAAAGATAAATTTAAAGGTAATCTCATGGCACAAAGGGATAGAGAATAGTCTCCGCCTTGAGAAAAGTAAGTTTAAAGGTAAGGCTTGAAGACTTCAACCTAAGACTCAACGACTTGAAAGAATTTGACTTCCAAACATGGTGGATCTGAAACTTCAACTTGAAGACTTAGGAGGATTTTATGACTTAAACTTTCATATTTGGAGGATTTTGAAGACTCCTACATGTGTATTTGGAAGATTTGAAGACTTTGACAGGCTGAGTTGAAGGATTTGGATTCTTCAACTTGCAGACTTAAATAATCTGAAGATTTCAACCAGCATACTTGGAGGATTTGAAGTCTTTAATTCAGAGATATGGAGTATTTAAAGACTTAAATTCACATCTGTGTAAGGTTTGAAGACTTCAACTTATATACTTGGCTGATTTGAGGCCCTAATTTGCAGACTTGAAGAATATGAAGACTTTAGCTTGCATACGTGAAGAATTTGAAGATTTGAAATTATGTTGGAGAAAATATTATTTTATAGGGGTTTTCCCCTATCGAGCCATAAATAATTGGTGTAAGTCTGAAGTTTGGTGAAAGAGTATTCATAGCCTTAACTTTCATGTAAAATATTAAGTGAGAATATTTATTTTTGACATTCATGCGACAGAACTTAGAACGTAACTCTAAACGCCTATGTACCTTAGTGAAGAGAATCAAGTCATAACTTAGTTCTAAAGGAGTAATTTTTTTTGTGTCCTAAATTTTCCTAGGCTGTTTCTTTCAAGATTTTCAACCTAAAATACATTGTTTACGGTGTCGTGCAAAGTTTATACTCATGTTGGCCAAGAGTAACAAGCAGTTTATTCTTTGTAACACCTCAGAAATTGGAAAGTTAAAAAGGAAAGAAAACTACAGAAATTCTTCTGATACACTGGTCTACGACTACGAGTCCCATCTACGGACCGTAAAAGGTTCTATGGGTGCAGAAGGTGAGTCGTAAAACATGAGTTGAGTTTGAAAATTTCAAGTTTCTGAAGTTTGATCTACAAGTTGACCGAACGAACCATAGGAACTTGAACGAGTAGTAGATGGCTCTTGTGTAAAGGTTTCAGAGATTTGTTTTAAGACCTCAGTTTTACGGAAGGGTTTTATTGGTCGTAGTTTGTTCTACGGGTCGTAGGGATGTCTCGTAGAACTGATCTTAACTTAGTAAAATTTTGGACTTGAACTTGTGTTCTACGGACCATAGGAATTTAGACGGATCATAGAAAGGTCTCGTGGAAAGTAAGGTTAATTTTAGGTTTCTGAAGTTGATTTTATGGTTGACCAATATCGGTCATAGTAAATTCTACAGACCGTAGGTCCAAATCATAGAACAAGTCTGACAGTTTTAATTAAGGGTGTTTTGGGTCTTTTCCTACCTACCTAACCCCTAAACTACGTCGTGTTGATCCTATAACTAATTTAACCCTTCAAAAACCCCTTAACTCTCAATCACTTCATAAAATCCCCAAATTCCCTCCAAGGGTTTCTTCTAAAATTCTCTCTCAATATCAAGGAAGAAGAAGCTAGGGTTTCGAAATTAGTCTTCTTTTTCACCATTGCTTTTGGGCATTGAATAGGAAGATATGTAGGGCTTCATTAATGGTTCCATTTACCCATTGAGCCCCAAAGATTCCTCAATTCTCAAAGTTCAGTTTTATCAATTTGATTAGGTTTTCATTCAATTCTTCATGGGTTCTAATTGTGTTGATTTAATTGTTTGATTTTGACCTTATTATAATTATTTTGACTCAATTACATGCTTTCCAATTAATTTCACATGTACCCATACGTTTTTCCATGATTTTGACTATGATTTATGAAAATGAATGTTTAATGATGTAGGTTGCTTTAAGATGAGAATCAATGAAACTATGAAAGGTTTTCTCACATTAAGAAATCATGATTGGTGAAAGCTTTCTCATACATGGTTTAAGGAGCTACTCTATGATGATTTCATCTTGGATTAGTAACTTACTTGTGTTTTTCCATGTATGATGATATGTATATGTTTATGACTATTTCGTTGGAATTTTACTTAGCACCGAGAGGACATTGTGATGGAGGTTCTCCTATTAGTAGAGGTTGGGTCTCTAGTAGCGATCTCTTTGTCCCTAACTATGTGCCCCCGTAGAATCATCTCAAGTGACATAGCTACTGAATTCACTTAAGCTAGAAGTTTAAGGTATTTGCATCGGCAAGCAACGACATCTCTTTTTGGTGTGGGAGCAAGACATTGAATTCCATGTTATAGCTCACATGGTCTATGTCGGTTAACAGTAAATATCCCACAAAACAAACTAAGTTACCTTCAAAGATTTTATGAAGCTTTCACTATGATTTTAAGATGCATATACCATGTTCATGATTCATGACTCTTTTTTAAAGGTTTTACTATGCTTTATCTTGGTCATGCATATCATGTTTTTTCATTATGTCCCCTTATGATCATGTTTTACATTTTTATGCATATACATCATACTTAGTACATTCCATGTACTAATGAATACTTGTGTCTACATCGTTTCATTAATGTAGGGTATGACGCTCCTTCTACTCTCGTGTGTGGCTAGTTGATCACATTTAGAATTTGAAGACTTGGTGAGTCCTCATATTCCGAGTACCATGTCACCTTTATTGCTTTCATATGTTTTTAGTTTACGAATTTGTACGTGGTGTATGGGTTACGTCTCAACCATTCTTGATGTATTAGATTGACTTGTCAAGACTATATTACACCTCCACTTATATGTCAAATGCTTTACTTTGATATGAACTCTCTTTATTTCTATATATTGTGTTGTATGCATGCCAAATGGCTTGTGTAGAGCCTCTCGGGTTCCTATACGCCATAACACATCTAGGGTATACTTTGGGTCATGACATGCTCATACCTTAAGAAACGTTATCTTGTTTCAAGGGTAGTACTCTTCAGGAATTTTTCAATAACAGGACCGCTCCTCATGCCATCCACATTGACAAACTTGTAAGTACTATTTGAATACACTTGGCTTGTCAATGTCGGTTATTATGTAGTAAGGGATGTCAAAGCGGTAGATGATATTTACTCAGATAAAATTTGCAATATTATCCTTCTTTATTTCTTTAAGATCAACGACATCGACCTATTTTGAGCAGTTATCTGTTTTGGCTAAGATGTACAAGTGTCCACCAGAAGATTTTAGTGGTGGTACAACAATATTCAACCCCCAAGCATTGAATGGCCAAGATGCGATAGTTAGGTGTAATACCTCGGGCAAATGATGTATGAAATTTGTGTGAAATAAAAAAGTCTTGCACTTCGAGCGTAGTCCAAGAAATCTTTCACTATGGTTGACCAATAATACCCCATTCTTTTTATGTGAAAATGGACTTTGGGTCTAGATTGATGTGATCCATATACTCCTGAATGTACTTCTTGCAGAGCTTGGACTAATTTTTCCTCTCCCAAACATCACAAGAGTACTCCCTCAAATGATCTTCGATATTATGTGTCTTTGTAGTAAAGGAAGTGAGGTGCACAATGACAAATTTCAGTCATTGTACTTGAATTTTGTAGGAGTATCCCATAAAATAAATAGTCGATAAGGGGTTGTCCCTAACCTTCCTTCACGGATTCAGAAACAAGAACGAGATACTCAAGCTCATCTTTTGTATATTCGTCCTCATTTGGTAGTGGTACTAATCATTTTTGGCAGATAGTAACTTGTGTTTGATCAGGAAGAGTTAGAGTTGAAGCTACAGTAGGCAGAGCATCAACATTTCTTATTTTCCATTTTAGGCACATGTTGGTGGGTTACATTTCAAAGCCATCCTATCAACTTTTGGGCATAACCATGATAAGGGCGTAGTTCAGACTTCTTGACCTCATAGCTTCCCAAGAGTTGATTGATCACCAACTAAGAATCACCAAAGAATTCTAATTGTAATTGCTTCATGTCGACGGCCATTTAGAGTCCATGTATTAATTGTTATTCAATGACATTGTTGGAGCAACATTGTTTCAAAGTAAAGGAGAGTGGTACAATTTGTTCTTGTGAAGTGACAAACACCACGTCGGCACCAGCTCACCACGATGTGCAACCCCATTAAAGTACATCTTCCGAGAAGGTTGGATTTTAATAACTATCACATATTCATCAGGAATCTCATCGGTTAACTCCTAATCATCTGTATTAGGTGGTCTGCCAAGAAGTCTTCTAATGGTTGCCCTTCACAGAGATTTTTGAGGAATATACATAATCTCACACGGTGGGAAATAGAGGTACCACATTGCTAGTCAGTCATTGAGGAGTGGTTTCGACATAATAAACTTGAAGGGATTTTCTCTAGAAATAAGGAGAACAATGTGAGCTTGAAAATAGTGCTTCATCTTTTGGATTGAGAAGACCGGCGCCAAACAAAACTTTTCAATTGATGAATAATTTAGCTAATTTGGTGTCATCATTCTGCTCAAGTAATAAAGAGAGTTTTCTTGGCCCTCATTATTCTCTTGAGTTAATAGGTCTCGTACAGACCTTTGTTGTACCGCAATGTAGACTATCAATGGATTTCTAGGTATAAGAGTTGCTAGAACTAGAGGTTTTGCCAAATATGATTCGATACTTTCAAAAGCATTTTTACATGTTTGGTCCCACTTGAAAGAACCTTAATTTCTTCATGAGATGACTAAATAGCTGACATCTTCCCGCTAGATTTGAGATGAACCTCCTTAAGTAAGCTTACTTTTCTTGAAGACTTGTTAACTCATTAATATTTTGAGGCTCAAACATATTTGAAATAGCCTCAACTTTAGCTTGATCAATTTCAATTCCTCTATGTCGCAAAATGAAGCCAAAGAAGTTTCCAAAAGTAACTCCAAAGGAAAAATTTAATGACTTCATCCTTTGTTGATATCTGCGTAGAAACTCAAATACCTTTCTTAAGTCTTTCAAATGGTCGCTCCTCTTTCTCGATTTCACCACCAAGTCATCAACATAAAATTCAACATTTTTATGAAGAAAGATATCAAATATATTTTGCATAGCCCTTTGATATGTGTCACTAACATTCTTTAAACCAAAAGGCATCACCTTATACCAATAAATACCATTAGGTATGTGAAATGTAGTGAGTCTTTCATATTTTAGTGCCACGCGGATTTTGTTATAGACGGAAGAACCATCCATGAATTATAATTCCTCATAACTAGTAGTAACATCAATCATCAGCTCTAGAATGGGAAGAGAAAACTCATCTTTATGGCATGCATTATTGAGATCCCTAAAGTTAACACAAACTCAAAATTGATCATTATTCTTCCTCATAGGAAAAATACTTGAAATTCATGTAGGATATTTGACTTCGTGAATAAAGTTTTCTTCAATGAGTTTTTAAACTTCATTTTCTATCAATAAAACCAAGTTTGGCCTAATACGTCTTTGGGCCTACTTAACAAGACGGGCACCATTCTTGACCGGCAATTGATGGACTACTACTTTAGGATTCAAGCCAGTCATCTCTTTATAACTCCAAGTAAAGAAATCTCAATATTCTTTGAGTATATTCATATAAGCAATTTCTTCATCAACTTCTAGAATGGCACTCAGGTAAGTTGGCATTGGGTCTTCATCGGTGTCAAGGTTAACTTCCTTCAAGGGATCTATTGTGGTCTTCACTTCTTCACATACTGGTGGAGCATCTCATCATCTTCCTCTTCTTGAGAATCACTATCATTGATAGATATGTGATAACACAAGGCAATATCTCCCAACTCTTCATCAATCTTTGTTTAAGATGCAACATTGTGCTAACTCTGTATAGTAACATTATCTGATGATCCTACACTTTCTCCATCTTCTTCACGCTCGTTGGTGTAAACTACAGTGTGAGTCTTTGCCTTCAGTTCCTATTTACATGAAACCCTAAGTTCCACTCATCCCCTCATTCTAGAAAGAGTCAAACTTTTGAAATCCTTATGGATCATAGGTGAATCAAGTGTTGTCACTCTTAGGTAACTTCTTCTATACTTGTTATTATACTTCTTCTTCAATTAAACTAGCCACTCGACACAGAAGTTCTTGTAGTTGATTTTCTAAGTTGATCAAAGATGGAAGGATTTTTGTTGGATGCAGTACACTCATCTTCTACACTGATATAGTTATTTCTTTCCCTTCTTGTGGAGAACCGAATTGGCGGCGATTCGCTATAGCATAAACCTTCACGTACTTTTATGTTGGTATCTTTGGATGGAAGTTTCCCTAACTTTGATGGTGCATTATAACATGTAACTATTTGGACCAAGCCTTCTCTAATGCATCTTGTAGGGAGTGCCACATCTCGTGGTGGGATTTTAGCAATCGTCGCTCTGGATAGCTTCACAGATAAGTTTACTGCATCAATATGTTTGATAGGAAGAATTAGTCCTCTTAGTACATTTCCTTGGATGTCAGATAATTGACCTCTTCTTTTGTTACCTTGGGAACATAATAGAGTACAAAAGACACTTTTTTTTTAGTACATGATCTTCCCTTTCATTCATAATGGAACGAGGTTCTTTAATGTCAACTTTGACTTTTTTGACAGCCACATTAACTTTTTTATATGCGAGCTATGATGCCCCAGCTTAAGATTAGAAGTCCCACATCGGCAAAAACACAGGAGAGATATTGGGTATATAAGTAAGCATGTCTTACCAACTGGTGAGGCATTTTAAAGCCGTGCAGGTCTAGTCCCAAAGCAGACAATATCACTAGCGTCTTGGGGTGTTACACGAGCTTATCAGACTTGATTAATTTAATATTATTAGGCTTTTATTCCTTCACAGCGTAATTTTTCATATATAATTGTGCATTTGTTAAGTGTGACTCAACTTCGGTGAAAGGATTATCATCCTCAACTATTTTCCTTTCAATTCTGCCTTCTAGATACTTCAAACATTAATAGTAAGAAGTTAAGACCATTTTATTCTCATATACCCAAGGTTTGCCAAGCAATATGGTGTACGAAGTCTTTGCATTGCTCACATGCATCCCTGCGCTTGATCGGAAATATTCCATGTGGATTTGTAGCTTGATAGAACCTATGGACCTCTGACCCCCTTAATTAAATCCTTATATAAACAGACGGATTTCACTAAGTTCTTTAGTCATGATGTCAAGTTCTTTCAATGTGTGGATAAGGAGAATATTAACTCTAGATCATTCATCTATTAAGATTTTGTTTATCTTCTTCTATAGCACATGATCTCACATATACTAAAGATGATTTTGTAGTGTTTCACCAAAGAGAAGATCATCATCTGTAAATGTGATTTTTGTATCACATGTGTGTACTTCATGAAAAGTGGGTTTAATAGATTGGTTGCTTTTCTAGTCTCCTCACCATCCTCCTTATGATTGGTTTCTCAGATGATTCTCTTCATAAACTTGTCTTGTTACGTCTCCTCCTAGTCATAAGAATCAAACCTTCGTCATTGTCTCCATCAACTTGGAATTTGTCTTTCTCCAACAACTCTTTTTCATGTTCTTCAAAGATACATATGTTTTCCTGGTGTAGGTGGTATGGATATAATGAGATGATCTAACCCACCAACACTTTCTAGTTACTAAATCAGTTTCCAGGTGCTCCATTTCTGATCTGGCCAAGTGACCCTCCCTTTTTGCTACGAGGCCTTTTTTAGGCTGAAACTATATAGGCTAGATAAGTTTTTTCCTGTTTTTGGTTTCTTGAAGGTTTCAAATAGATGTTGTTTTTGGTGCCATGAAGGCTACAAATAGATGTGTGGAAAAACTAAGGTGTAGCCTTCCCTTTCCCTTTAACCTTTGCTTGAAACTATTATGTAAGTGCATTTCAACTTATCATTATTTATTAACTTTCTTCCTATGGATTCCATGTTTATCAAGTGAAATTGCTTCCGATAAATCCTTGATCCTCCAACTTCCTTACATCGATACAATGTTTAGAGTCCTCTATTTTAGCTATAGTAACATCATCTCCTCCCCCCCCCCCCCAATCCTGTCTTATTCAATTGAAATAACACTAAAATCCCCACCAACAAGCCAAGGAAGCTGCATATTTTCTGTCATACTACCTACTAATTTCCACAACTTTAACCTCTCCCCTCTTGTGCATTTAACATACACTAGTGAAACTATAGCTTCCAAGCCCAACCTTTGATTTGTCACTTTTACAGTAATTTGTTGTTCATAATTTTTTGTGACTTCATTCTCCACACTCACATCCATAAAAGCCCATATTTTTCCATTCACATTTTGCTATTGCTTGCTGCATTCACAACATTTGTCTGCATTTTTCTATCTTTTGAAAATTTTGAAAAGGCATCATTAATCTAACCAAGCGGAATTGGTGTTGCTTATGTAAAGTAATTAATCTGGTGTAAACTTTCTGAGTGTTCACTGATCTTATATTCCATATGAGAGCATTCATTAGGGTTTGGTAGCCCTGGTGACTATATTCCTAGTCAGTCTAGCATTTGCTTGTGACTATTTTTCGACCACCTTCTTTTTCATTTTCTTTTCATAACTACTTTTTAGTTTGTCTATATGTTTTGGAGACAAATCACCTTCTATATCCATCTTTTTAATATTCTCCTTAATCCCCTCTTCATTTAGGTTTCTATGCCCTTATTGCTCTAATCCATCTGGTTGGTAACTTGAATTATCAAAGGAGTCATCTCCTTATTCTGTTTTCTTCCAGTACTATAGTTCTTTCATTCTTAGTGTGCTCCTTGTTTAAACTACTCTCATAGACTACATACCCTTCCCCTCTCTCTTTTTTCCTTTTCCACTTTATCAGCTAACGTTGTATTGATCACCTCATTATTGTGTTTTTCTTCACTGGGACCTTTATAATTATTTTTTGCAAACTTCTGATTCACCCATTCCTTTGTGTTTTCCTCTTTCTTTTGTATCTCTCCTTCTTCCTCCTGTCTTTTATCAGCACTCTTGAGTGCATCAAACACATTTAGTCACTTCAATGCCATCATGCTCTATATCATCCACTTCCCCTACTACATATCCATATTTGTCTCTCATGTATTTGCTTTTCCTTGCCAGCCATTGACACTATGATTATAAATATGCTTATTCCCCACAACTTTTTCACTAGTCAGTACTCTCTCTTTATTTCCCTCTTTCTCATCATGCTTACTTCTATTCTCCATTGTCCCTTCTTTCTCATCCATGTTGTGTAATCCAGGATGAATGTTCCAACATTCTTTTTCATCATGCCCTTTCAGACAACATTTTTTACAATACTTTGGCATATGATCGTATTGTATTGTGATCCACAATGATAGTAGCTCTCATGTATTTTCATTCTCTTCGTTGATTGTAGTTCTATGTGGTAATTTAGCTACCAAGCTACATCAAATTTTACCTTAGTAACTTGGTCTCTTCTGGTTCTTTGTTTCCATTTCTACTTCTAAAGGCTTCCTAACAGCAAAGCAATTGAAAAATTGCTTCCTTTGTAATGAAATTTGGTGGCAGATCTGGCATGGATATCCAAGCTACATCAATTATAGTTTCTACATCAAGCTAAAACCAAGGATCCTACTTTAATGACAAAACATCAACTACAAGAACTTCTTAGGTTTTAACCTTAGAAAACTCAATTTAGGATTAACATTTGTGATTACTTGTTTATTTTCAGCTTATTATTTGCTTTACCGAAATGATATATTGCTTTGATTGAAAGTTCGCAAGTCAAATCCAAACTTGTGTTCCTTATTTATTTTTGAGACACTATCTGTTACTGCTTTTCTCACACTGTTATTTGCACTTTCTATCGAGTCTTTGGTCGTACACAAACACACACTGAACACGCGAGGGGTGTTCTGCACTCCTCCGAAGCTTTCTTTGGATTCCTTAGTTTCAGAGTTAGTGCAATTAAGATAGTGCGCCTTCTCGCAATTATTCAATCCTACTCTCAATCATCTAGGACAAAAATCCTACTCTAGAAATAGGTCATATTGCATAGCCTTGGGCAAGACAATATAAGGTATTGTCATTGCGTTTAGGAAACTACCCACATGTCAATGAATTCCTTCTTTAAAATTCGACGACGTACACTTTGTATGGAAATGATATGAATGATCCAAACTAAAACACTTAACGGATTTGGAGCAAATAAACTTATCCCACCCTTTACCTTTCTTTCAGATGAACATCAACCAAAACTTGCCGAATATCCAAATGGTTGTTTCAGCGCCACACATCCTACAGAATTGGTGGAGAAACATTCACAGAATACACGGAGCTGAGACTCCAGGGCACTTGGGAGCACTGGGAGCACTATTGTTACTTCTAGGGACACAAGGTGACAAAGTCTTCATTACTCAGCTAATGGGGTTGTGGGACCCAAGCACAGTAACTTTCAAATTCTCAGATTTTGAGATCACTCCCACATTGGAGGAGTTCAGTAGTTTTACGGAACTGTCAATTAGAGGAAGGTTGCCGTTGATCCCATCAGCCATATGTCCGGGTGATTTTCTAAGTCTTATGGAGTTGCATATATTTCCGTCGTTGAGATATGTGGACGGCGGAAAGGTCAAGCTAGACTACCTCTTTCAAAGGTTTGGGCGTCGTGAAGGATATGATGAACATCAACACGAGTTTGCATGTACCCGTGGAGCATGGGTACATTTGAGGCCAAGGGTATTCATTATGGGTTTTTTGGGAATCATGGTATTCCCGATGAGGTCCCATTCCGTCGACATCAATATATTGCCAATGATTATGAGTATTTTTAACAATCCACAAAGATATTCTTTGGTGCATGTGATCCTCGCTGAAGTACTCCGTTCATTGAGAGCCTACACAAGGGGGCACAACTTCTTCGGAGGATGCAATATGTTGCTACAAATCTGGGTGAGGGAACATTTCTATCATCGTGATCCACGGATGGATTACTACATAGACGCACGTAACAGGATCAAAAGCCACGAAGATCGCCTCCGATATTGGGCGGGCGCGCCGACAGGAAGGGAAGAGTAGCGCACATTTTTTAACAACCTTACAGGAGATGCCATCCAATGGAAGTTTTCTTGGATAAGAGGATTGGCATATGCAAGGACTCGGCATTTGTTCTTTATCGAGTTGATTGGGCTAAGGGGCATTCAGCCGTATGCACCTCTTCAAGTTATGCGGCAATTTGGAGTTGTCCAAGACATTCCGCTATGGTCAATCATGGGATTACATTAGGATGCCTTCACTTCAATCTCACTAGAGCGGATAAGAAATTTACAAGTTGAATGGGAATACATGGTTGATTTAAACATGGGCGAGCAAAGCTGGTGTACGCCGAAATATTACGCTTGGCGGACTATTGTGAGTCATATGGCTCAACCAAGTGTACGAGGGATCTAGGAGTTTGTAGACAACCAACAGATTGATTGGGTTAGAGAATCAGTGCTTCCTCGCATGGGATTCACTACACCCATGTAAAATTAGATAGTTCCTGGATCCATCGATTTTTTAATCGATTTTAATCAATTATTCTCTAATTGATAGTTCCGTAAAACTACTGAACTTCTCCAATGTGGGAGTGATCTCAAAATCTGAGAATTTGAAAGTTACTGTGCTTGGGTCCCAGAACCCCATTAGCTGAGTAATGAAAACTGTCACCTTGTGACCCTAGAAGTGACAATAGTGCTCTTAAGTGCCCTCGAATCTCAGCTCTGTGTATTATTATGTGGATGTTTCTCCACTAATTCTGTAAGATGTGTGGCGCTGAAACAACCATTTGGATATTCGGCTAGTTTTGGTTGATGTTCATCTGAAAGAAAGGTAAAGGGTGGGATATGTTTATTTGTTCCAAATCCGTTAAGTGTTTTAGTTTGGATTATTCATATCAATTCCACACAAAGTGTATCATCAAGTTTTAAAGAAGAAACTTATTGACATGTGGATAGTTTCCTAAAAGCAACGACAATACCTTATATTGTGTTGCCTAAGGCTATGCAACATTACCTATTTCTAGAGTAGGATTTTTTTCCTAGATGATTGAGAGTGGACTGAGTAATAGCGAGAAGGGGAACTATCTTAATTGCACCAACTCTGAAACTAAGAAATCCAAAGAAAGCTTCGAAGGAATGCAGAACACCCCTCACGTGTTCAGTGTGTGTTTGTGTACAGCCAAAGACTTGATAGAAAGTGCAAATGACAGTGTGAGAAAAGTAGTAACAGATAGTGTCACAAAAATAAAGAAGAAACACAAGTTTGAATTTGACTTGCAAACTTTCAATCAAAGCAATATATCATTTCGATAAAGCAAATAATAAGATGAAAATAAACAAGTAATCACAAATATAATTCCAAAATTGAATTTTCTAAGGTTAAAACCTAAGTAATTAAAATGAAACATTTGAATTAAATTGCATGTGATTAGGATTTTGACAAAAGAATAAGATTAATTAGAAGTTATTTGAATCATTTTAATAATAATTCGAGCCAATTTGGTCAGTTAAAGCATGAAAATTATCTTAAATTAATTGGAGAATATATTAAAGTTTTGACTAAAGATATTCAATAAAAGTACAAGAGTTGATAAAAAATAAATTTTATTAAAATAAACTAACATAAAGAATATAGTTCATCTTTTGGGTAATTCAATTAAGTCATTTAAAGTTAGAGTTAAAAATAAAATTAACAATAAATAATCACAATTAAATAATCTAGGAGAATAAAAGAGAAGATGAATTTGGGTCCTTTTTTGGGACAAACTTGCTGCTGTTGCACTTGGGCTTTGGCCCATGGGTACCAGTGTATACAAGATATGTATACCAGTGTATACAATCCATTTTCAGCGCCCGAGACCTGTGATTCTGCTCCCTTTTCCCTGTAATCCTGCCTTTCAACCTGTATCATGTATATCAAATATATACGGGCTGTATATTGGCTTGTATATCAGTGTATACTTCTGTATACAGCATGTATACAACCCATTTTGGCCTCTTGAACACCTGTTTTTTTAAAACTTCTAGCCCGTCAACACCTGTTCGTCAGTGTCTTTATTTATACCAATCAGTTTGAAGGGGGACAGACTCAGAGAAATGAGTTTTGGGCCTTTATAGCCCTCTCGGAATGCAAAGGGAAGAAGGATGGAGTCCAAGATGAACTTGAGTTGGTGTCACATGTATAAAAATAAAGGAAAAAGGATTAGGATCTATCTATGACACAAAAAATACAAGCATTAACCAACTATTCTATCAAATTTAGCATTTTACAACCTCAAACAAGGGACAAAATTGAATAAAAAGAAGTAGTCATATTTCCTTACTCTCACTGTAAAGAAGATAAAGGAAATATTTAATACTACCCTAAGCTACTTGACCACATAATCAAACAGATTTAGATTCGAACAAATAATATCCAAAGCTATATAACTTTGATCCAAGAGACTTAGCAATAACATTGTTAAAAGCTTGACCAACTTTGAAGCATAATTTCCAAGGAAAATAAATTAACTCAAAAAACTAGCTAATACTCATATTAAGCTATATCTTATGGAGAAGACAATGAAAAACCAAGGTTCATATCACTAAGCTAATGCAAACCAAGATACTACCAATCTGTAAATCAAGAACAAAATATGACTTCTACATGTCAATTTAGCAGCAAAGGAATTAGAAACATAACTCATGATCAATTCCTTGATAAACTAAACACAACCATGAAGCTAGTAAGAAATGGCATTGATATCAGTAGAGGAAAGCTATCCTAAAGCAAACCAAGAAAACACATGAAGCGATCCGAAATGACAAACAGTGATCAAGACACCACAGAAAAACCAACTCATGTGATCAATGGACAACTCTAGAGACGAGACGTGCTGTGACTATGAAAAACTTAGACAAGAAACAGAAATCATGTCGCCAGGGAATCACAAAAACATTTCAGAAATCCAGCAGGAAACAGAACGAGGGATAGCATTATAAATAGAGAGGATCTAACAGGAAGAAACCATATTCCGTAACTAAATGAAAACAATCATGTTAAAGACGAGGAACGGAATCAAATAGTCATCACATCAATTTGAACAGAAAGATCACGACACCAAACCATGAAACTAAGCAACCATTAAGTCACGACAAAAAGAAACTAAAATCAGAAAAGGAATGATACCTTTTCGAGTGTAGCGACTGAGACGAGCGAGCTTGAAAGTAGCAATTTCCACACCTCCGACGGAAAGCTCTAATGAAAGCTTCAAAAGGAAACCTTATGACTCAAAAGTCGAAACTTTCTGACTATAGTAACCAATTTCTTTTTATGAAGCTATGTTTCTCTCCTCTCCTCCACCTTTTCTCCCTCTAGAAACGATGGGTATTTATAGGGGAAGAACTAGGGCAGATTGGGGGGGAATCCGTTTGTTCAAATTTTTGAATTCTTCTGAAGCAACAGTGAAGGGGATGGGAAAAAGCCTATTGTGTTGTATTGGTTGAAATTGGGAATGGGTCTTGGGTTGCTGTTGTAATGGGCTGAATATTAACAATATAGCCTATTGAAGTTCAACACGTAGCCAATTTGAATTAATTGGTGAATTTGGCTAAAATTTGAATAATACGAGTTAATATAAATTAAGGAAAAACTACCTATCTAGACATACTTCACTACCATATATACATATTTTACCTTTACTTTAAAAATATTACATAGAATACTACTTTTTAATAAATATACCATATATTTTAAAAAGTTAAATCGGATACACAATCCCTTTAAAAATGATAGTGAATAATTATCTTAAAATTACATCTCCTTAATTAGTGGGACATTAATAATTCAAATTAATTTCTCTCTTTTCAATTCAACCGTTTCCCTCCCCAATCCCAAAACAGGTTTGTATCTTATTCCCACTACCACACGTATTCCACCATTACTCCTTCCTTAACATGTTTCCCTCACAATTCACAAAACAAGTTTGTATCTCATTCCCACTCCCTCACGTATCCCACCATTACCCTTTCTTCCTTAACCATTTCAATACACCTTTTGCATGTACTAGATTCATATTCATCTCTACATAACCAACATTAGTTAAAGTGTCAAAGTAAGATTTTATTTAGTTATTCCTATTGTATATTTGTTTTTAACCGTATCACGTATCTGAATCAATGCTTTAAATTTTTTTAGCTGATTGATTTTAGGGTTTTTACATTGTTTGAGTTTGTTATTTCTCCGTTCCATTTTAATGGCTCATAATTCAAAAAATAGTATGAATCTTGTTAAAGGATTTGTTAATGAACAATAAATATTCGAGATACATATTATTTATACGAGATACACGCAATAAAATATCTAGACATTTTTCTCATATATATGTACTACATTATTTTTCAGGGATAATTATTTAACAAAATATACACAATATTCATTACTCTTAAACATGAGGTCGTTTAGTTGTCCGAGATACACTATAAAATTATGGCACATTTTTTTTTATGTATCTGCTCAACATTATTATATTAGATACACACATAATAAGATACACATGATTTAAACTTCATTACTTTTAAACATTAGATCATTACTTTAAATAATGTGGTACAAATTATTACTCCAAAATACATATTATTAGTCCGAGATACAATTGATGTATCTGGCTCAAACGCAATTTCACCATTAATGCTACATCCAAGATTGTGATCTTTTGTTGTTATGTACAATAGATACAACTCGCAATTTGTTTGACGTCTTTTCAATTCCATAAAAAACCTCATTCCCATCTCGTTTAGGATTTCCGTTGGAGTTAGATTGTCTTTCATCGTGTATCTGATCTCCATTTTTTTCCGAGTACAATCGATTCCTAATTGTTTTGAAATACCATCCACTAGATCGTTGTAGTTTGCATTATCTCTCAAAAGTATTCCATCAATCCTATAATTTTCATATTCGATTTCAGAGACCCATGAACCGGAATGCCTCAACAATATTGTGATATTCGCCATTTGCAAAAGAAATCTCAAAAATTTTAAGATTCAAAAGAATGATTTGATGAAGAAGATGAAGTTCAACCTTTCAGATTAATAATTTTGATGATATTAGTTGATAAGATGGATACACTAATTATGTTATGATTGTTAATTTTCCATAACTTACTCCCGTAATTAAGGGAACAATTAATTCAAATTAATTAAAACACTTATCCCATCCTTTAAAACATGTATCCTGTAATAGTCATGTATCTTACGGTTTACTATCCATGTATCTTATGAACGAAAAATGGTATATGGAGTAATATTAAAAACTAACGGGATTCCTAGTAATTAGGATCTAAAGTAGTGGGGTTTATGTAGTTTACCCAAATTAATTAATGAGCTTCTTAATTTTGATGAAATAAAATAATTAACTTAATTATAAACTAATTCATTTAACACTATAACCATAAATTGAACCAAACTAAATTAACAAAATATTTAACTAAGACGTAAAATCTTTTGTGACGATTTTCAAATATTTATAAAATATACTAATTATATACATAACTATAAAAACATATTTATTAGACAAAACTTACATAAAAATAACTTGAAAAATATTTTGAATTTCATAAAAACTAATTAATCCAAAACTATAGCCATCACTTTAGAATAAACTAATTTAATAAGAAAAAAATTTTAAAAAATAAAATCTTTTGAGATGATTTTCGAATATTCATAAATACATACAAAATTATAGAGAATATATATATTAGTTTAAAAATTGTAAAAATGACGGAATTACTTAAAATGACTTGGAAAATATTTTGAATTTTATAAAGTCAATTATTTCAAATCGTTGGGAATTTAAGAAGCTCGATTGTTAATTTATATTGTGGAGAGCCAAAATTGGGTGTCAACATGGGTTACGTCCCAATCATTTCTTTTGATTTAATGGATGGCTTATTGAGACTTATGTTAGACTTTCGCTTTTGTCAAACTCCTTTTATGATATAAGACTGTTTCTTTGAAATCTCTATTTCTATTATGTTGTATGATGTATGCTAAGTGGCTTGTGTAGGGTCTCTCAGGGTTCTATACATTAAGTTACACCTAGGATATACTTTGGGTCGTGATAGTTAATTTATGAATTAAGGTTGCAAACTTAATTCCACTTTAGATCTTCATTTATTTCTTGAGAGAGAGTATATAAAGTGGTAATTGATTGATGCTTGCATATTCGTTTGGAATTCCTTATTTACTTGAGAAAGAAATTTGGGGTTTCACCTCTAAATGCTAGACTTACTCGAGAGAGAAGATATATGATAAGGTAATGAGTTCTTTAGTAAATTATACATAGGAATGTACGAGAGAAATTCTTATGATAAGCATGTTGTGATTGAGAAATGCAATATGTATTTGAGATTGACCCAACCTATTCATAGGTAATCAAGGTTATTGATCAATCACATTGATCCACCTTTTGAAATTGATACCCACTTCCGTACACTCCTAGATTGTTACTCTGCTGGGTTGCTAAACACTCATTTTCGTTTATTGTGTTGAAGTTGGTTGATAAATAAATCTTAATTTGATATTTGAAATTTATTCATCCTTGTTACCATGTATCTACAATGAATTAAGACACAATTTGACTTCACAATTGAATTCTTTCATATACCACTCCCTGTGGGATTCGACCCCGACCTCATATATTGGGTAATTAGATTGCTAACGACTACTTATTTGTTTAATGGTTTTACAAGTACTTTGAGCGCTATCACTCTGGCTACCAAATGAAAGGCCACAGGCTCAAGGGGCTATCTAATGATAACAATATCTGAAAAGGTTGAAATTTTACAAATGTATCAAAGAAAACCTATTATCATCTTCTAAATAGAACAAAACCTATTATTTCACTTCAATAACATGCAGTACATGTTCTAGACCAAGATACAAAACATGGATTATATGCAAAAAATTCTCACATCTCATGGCAGAAGTCTAATTAATATGGATCAGTTTTACTATTAAAAAAACATGGTCATTCCAAACTAAAAAATATGAATAAACTATATACAGAGTTGTTATCTTAATTGTTGGGTTCTATGGAGTTCTCATGATTAAAAAAGTAACATGAAATATGTAAGTCGACCTGGTTCACAAATGCACTGTATGAAGAAGTTGAATTCTCAGCAAGATCAATAATGAATTAAAATAAATGTGTAATAGTCAAGGAATAGATGATAATTTCGTGATAAACTCAAGGAAACAAACATGTGCTGAATTGAAGAGTTGAAGTTCGACTACAATACAAAAGAATAAAAGAGATTGATTTAAAGAAGGAGTTTCAATTGAAGTAGAACTCTAGGTCAAAAGAGTTTGAATCAATGGGGAGTTTGTACATGTGTTAAATTGAAGAGTTGAAGTTTGACTACAACATAAAATAATCAAAGAGTTTGATTTGAAGAAGAAGTCTAAAGAGTCAAGGATTTTGAATCGAAGGAGTCATTCTTGAAATAGAACTCTAAGTCAAGAGAGTTTGAGTCAATGTGGAGTTTGAAGTGAAGATCAACTCTCTGAAGAGTCGTGCTTAAATAGAAGCAAAGTCGTTCAAAATATTCGTGCACTTATAAAGTAAAAAAGAATTGGAAATTGACTTCATAAATGCTAACAACGGAGTGAAGGAACACATCAAAGAACCTAGAAATATTACACAATTTATGCATTGTGAGTTCTTCTTTGTGATTGAGTTTTGATGTAATCTTAGTTTAGTGAGTTATAAACTGAATTAGAAGTGTTGTCTTCAAGTTGGGATAACTCGGAGCATTGGGAGCACATACCTTGAAAGGTATGTGTTGAAGTTTAGGAATTAGAGTTAGTTTATAGGATTGCAAGAGTTATAATCTGAATTCATAACTTGAAGTTTAGGAATTAGAGTTAGTTCCTAGGTTTGCAAGAGTTGTAATCTGAATCCATAACATGAAGTTTAGAAATAAGAGTTAGTTCCTTAGGTTACAAATTTTTTAATCTTAAATTGTTGAGGCTCACTAATTTAGTGAAGTTAGATTTAAATCTTGTAGAGGTACATTTCATGGTCTTTTACACCTTTTGAGTTGGGTGTTTTCCACGTAAAAATATTGTGTTTTTACTTGTTACTCTTACTTCTTCGCGAAAAATATTAGACAACCCATTTCACTAGTAGTTTGATTTAGAGTTAATTAATAGGTCGTGCAAAATATCAATTGGTATCAGAGAAGGTTTTCTAAAAAAGGGTAAAAAAAACTGAAATATGTCATCAAACTCTTAGAAATGAACAGCGATATTATTTGTTATAATTTTGGCTCATCTATGCTATTTTTGTTTGATAAAAGGCTTATTCATACCATTATTTATTAACTGAAATGACATTGACAAACTAAACTTTTAACAAATGACATAAATGAGTCTTTTCTAAAAGTTGATGGCATATTTGAGCCTTTTCTTTCAATAAAATGATTTAATTAGTGACCACGTATAAAAAATAGTTTTGCAAAATCGAAACTATATTTTCCGTTAATAAACAACAACATGAACGAGTCTTTTCTCAAACGGAAATGACATAGATGAGCTAAACTTCAACATATGACATATATGAGTCTTTTCTCAAAGTTCGATGATATATTTGAGTCTTTTTTCTAGAAAAAATTTAAAAATTCAAATGAACTTTCACATTGCTAATCTTCTTTTTCTTTTGGTTAATCATATCACGACATTTGAAGTTAACTCTACGAATTTACACACTTTTAGAGCTAGGGCCTAGAATATTAAATTAAATCTATATATAATTATAAACAATGAAATTTACGTCGTTAAAATAGTAATCAATACTAGAAAATATTGCAACAATCATATTTATTTAATTTCTAATATGAGTGTTACAATCTTTATGAATCATTTGATATTGATCGTGAATCTTTAACTTGTTCTTGACATATACTTGTATTCAAAGTCTTTCGAGTTTGTTCTTGAACTTGAGTTCTTGAACTTGTATCTTATAGAGAAATTTGTGAAGTTTGATCCACGAGCTTGCTCTGGCTTCTTGTTAGAATTCTGGTGTGATTTCTGAATCATGAGGACCTCTATTTATAGTTGTAGAATAGAGGAGTTATGTTGAGAACATGCTTTCTTTGGCTCATGATTAGATTTAAGTGACATGGAGGAGGAGTAGTTATGAAAACAGGTTTCCTTTGGTCAATCAAATTTAAGTGACATGATGATATTTGATTGGCCAGAATATGTCACTTGTACATGTGACACATTTTTATTTGGCTTTGATTGGGATAGGCATGTAATTCCATTTTACACATGACATGACTCTATTGGCTTCTTCATTTGACTTGGCGTGACACGTCATTTGACACGTGACACCAAATTGGACCTCTAGGATGAGATGTCATTGGGCTTAGCAAAGTGAGCTTCTAGTCCAATGAAATTGGACTGTAATTAAATTCATATTTATTAGATTCAAATAAATAATTCAATTATATTAATCCACAATATTTATTTGTATTGGTATATCTTGAATCTAATACAATCAGAATCTCCAATAAATTTTAAATGATTACAAATGCCCCATGCTTCAAGTCTTGTCGATTTTATCTTTTAAAGACTTGAAGTATTAACTTGATACTTTAATTGTAATATTAAAAAAAACATAGACCAATATGGGAACATTTTTGAATTAAATAATTTTTTTACACTTTTTTTTTGTAATTACGTGACAAAAAATAGAGGCTTGACTTTGTTGAGCATTAAATGCTAAATATCATCCCTTTTTCCTTAGTTGATTTTGTATTTATTAGTGCTGCCTCGCAAGGTACCTTTATTTCATTCAGATTGTGACAAAGGCACCGCTTCACAATTTACGGTCAATAATTATAATGAATCCTTTCCCAGCTTATCAATTAAAGAAGAACATGTCCCTCTATTGGGTCTATAAATACGTGTATGTTTAACAATATTTTGACACAAATTATAACATCTCTAACAATAGCTTTGAGTCGTCAAGTTATATTTTTCTCAGTTCTTTGTGATTTTTGTTACTCTTTGTTATTGTATGTTCATGGAAGCAATATTTGTATTTTATGGAGATAGGTTACATAATGAAAAGTTTTTAATCACAACACAAGAATTTGATCTTGAGGTTTGAAGGGATGTGTTTAACGTTTCCACCTTAAGATCATACTATTGAGGCATTATGAGATCCCTGATATTTGAGCATAAGATATGAAGGATGTGTTTAACGTTTCCGTCTTGCGACAACAAATTTTGAGGCTATATGAGATCCTGAATATTTAAGCATAAGGTGTGAAGGAATATGTTTAACGTCTCCGCCTTGAGACCACAAATTTGAGTTTTTGTGAGATCTCAAATACTTGAGTTTAAGGTGTGAAGGAATGTGTTTAACGTCCCCTGCCTTGAGATTATAAATTTGAGGTTTTATGAGATCCTGAATATTTGAGAATAAGGTGTGAAGAGATGTGTTTAACGACTCCACCTTGAGACCACAAATTTGAAGATTTATGAGGTCTTGAATATTTAAGAATAAAATGTGAAGGGATGTGTTTACCGTCCCTACCTTGAGATCACTAATTTGAGTTTTATGAGATCTTGAATACTTGAGTTTAAGGTGTGAAGGGATGTGTTTAACGTCTCCGCCTTGAGATCATAATTTGGAGGCTTCATGAGATCCCAAATATTTAAGCATAAGGTCTGAAGGAATTAATTTTTTCCACCTTAAGGCATAAAAAATTGATGATCCTTTTAAGGATATATCCATGAAAAGACCAGCTTAAGGTGCAAAGAGGAAATTTTTGTTCACCTTAAAAAATGAAACTTTAGAAATCTTTTCAAGGATAAATCCATGAAAAGGCCAGCTTAAGGTGAAAAAGGACAAATTTTCCCACCTTAGGACATGAAAATTTAGAGATAATCTTATGAATAAACCCGTGAAAACGTCATCTTAAGTTGCAAAGGGCAATATTTTTTTGTCCCCAGAATAAAAAAACTAAATTTAAAGGTAATCTTCCGGCGCAAAGAGATGGATACTCGTCTCCATCCTAAGAAAGATAAATTTAAAGGTAATTTCATGGCACAAAGGGATAGAGAGTACTCCCTGCCTTGAGAAAGGTAAGTTTAAAGGTAAGGATTGAAGATTTCAACCTTCAGACTCAACTACTTGAAAGAATTTGACTTCCAAACATGGTGGATCTGACACTTCAACTTGAAGAATAGGTGGATTTGAAGACTTCAACTTGCATATTTGGAGGATTTTGAAGACTTCTACATGCATATTTGGAAGATTTGAAGACTCCGACTAGCCGAGTTGGAGGATTTGAATACTTCAACTTACAGACTTGAATAATCTGAATACTTCAACCAACATACTTGGAGAATTTGAAGTCTTTAATTCATAAACATGGATGATTTAAAGGCTTAATTCACATCCTTGTAAGGTTTGAAGACTTCAATTTGCATACTTGTTTAATTTGAGACCCTAATTTACAGACTTGAAGAATTTGAAGATTTTAGCTTGCATACTTAAAAAATTTGAAGATTTGAAATGACGTTGGAGAAAATTTTATTTCATAGGGGTTTTCCCCCATCGAGCCATAAATAATTGGTGTAACTCTGAAGTTTGGTGAAAGAATAGTGATAGCCTTAGCT
This sequence comes from Solanum etuberosum, assembly GCA_029582245.1. NCBI lineage: Eukaryota > Viridiplantae > Streptophyta > Magnoliopsida > Solanales > Solanaceae > Solanum > Solanum etuberosum. Next base: position 28,682 of record JAJONR010004333.1, read on the forward strand.
TTCATGTGAAATATTAAGTGGGATTATGTATTTTTTGACATCCATGCGATAGAACTTAGAATGTAACTTTAAGCGCCTACGTATCCCAGTGAAGAGAATCAAGTTATAACTTAGTTATCAAGCAGTGATATTTTAGTGTGTGTCCTAAATTTTTCCTAGGTCGTCTCTGTGAAGATTTTCAACCTAACAAACATTTTTTAAGGTGAGTTATACTCATGCGGGCCAAGAGTAACAAGAAGTTTATGTTGTGTAACACCTCGAAAATTGGAAATTTAAAAAAGAAAGAAAAGTGTATAAATTCTTCTGATACAATGGTCTACGAGTCCCATCTACGGACCGTAAAAGGTTTTATGGGCCATATAAGGTGAGTCGTAAAACATGAGTTGAGTTTGGAAATTTTAAGTTTTTGAAGTTCGACCTATGAGTTGACACGACAAACCATAGGCAATTGGACGAGTCGTAGATGGCTCTCGTGTAAAGGATTAAGAGATTTGGTTTAAGACCTCAGTCCTACAGAAGGTTTTGATGGGTTGTACTTGGTTCTACGGGTTACTTGGTTGTCTTGTAGAACTGATCTTGACTTAGTAAAATTTGGATTTGAACTTGTGTTCTACGGATGGGGTCTATGGACCGTAGGAATTTAGACGGACCATAGAAAGGTCTCGTGAAAAGTAAGGTGAATTTGTTGGGTTCGAAAAATGATTAGGGCGTCATGCGGAAGCTTACAATTACAAATCATAAGGCAATAAATTAGACGACACATAAAACTATACTAAAAGACATAATATTATTATATGATATGACCAATTGGCATACATAATTAAAAACTAATAAAAAGACATTAAAACTATAGAGAGTAAAATCTCTCCATAAACAAAAATCTCTAAACGACTACATTGTGGATTCTATTGTGTTATGCTATGAGAATAAAGATCTTCAATTTATAGATCTCCAAACTTTTCCTATAAGGAAAGAATAAACCAAATATGAAAAAAAATTATATTTTCCTTTCAGAAAAAGTTCAGGCATATATGGTAATACTTTGATCTTTAAGGAAAAAAATAAACTTCGAATAAGGAAAGAAAATCAGAGCAAAACCCTAACAAATTTCTCCGTTTGGCTGGATTTTCTTGACAAAACATGATCCACCTTCTTCACATGCATGATAATCTTCGTTCTTCACATAGTCTTCATCACTGTTGCTTGCCATGGTAAAAAATAAAGTTTAAAGTATATGGGTTAAAAATGGTTTAAAAATATTTTATTTTTATTTTCAAAAATGCAGCAACAAAATTGTTGAAAATATGGTTTAAATCTCTTCTCCACATGTGGCTGGACAAAAATCTTCACTATCATCAAATTTATTGCAAATTGATTTGAAACCGCGTTGAACCAGTCTTCAACCTCGTTTCATTGGATCATTGAACTGTGTGCTCTAATACCACTTATTGGGTTCGAAAATGATTAAGGCATCACGCGGAAGCTTATAATTGCAAATCATAAGGCGATAAATTAGACGACACATAAAATTATACTAAAAGACATAATATTATTATATGATATGACCAATTGGCCTACATAATTAAAAACTAATAAAAAGACATTAAAACTGTAGAGAGTAAAATCTCCCATAAACAAAAATCTCTAAAAAAACTATATTGTGGATTCTATTGTGTAATGCTATGAAAATAGGGATCTTCATTTTATAGATCTCCAAACTTTTCCTCTAAGGAAAGAATAAACCAAATATGGAAGAAAATTATATTTTCCTTTTAGAAAATTTTTAGGCATTTATGGTAATACTTTGGCTTTTCTATAAGAAAAAAAAAAGCTTCAAATAAGGAAAGAAAATCAGGGCAAAACCCTAACAAAATTTGGGTTTCTGAAGTTGATTCTACGGTTGACCAGTACGTGCCGTAGTAAGTTTTATGGACCGTGGGTGCAAACCATAGAGCCTGTCCGACAATTTTAATTAAGGGTGTTTTGGGTCTTTTTTCTACCCACCCAACCCTTAAACTACGTTGTTTTGACCCTATAACCGGTTAAATCCTTCAAAAACCCTTAACTCTCAATCACTTCATAAAATCCCCAAATTCTCTCCAAGGTTTTGTTCTAAAATTCTCTCTAAAGATCACGGAAGAAGAAGCTAGGGCTTCCAAATCAAGTCTCTTTTTTCACCAGACAATTTTAATTAAGGGTGTTTTGGGTCTTTTCCTACCTACCCAACCCCTAAACTACGTCGTTTTGACCCTATAACTGATTTAACCCTTCAAAAACCCCTTAACTCTAAATCACTTCATAAAATCGCCAAATTCCCTCCAAGGTTTTCTTCTAAAATTCTTTCTCAAGATAACGAAAGAAGAAGCTAGGGTTTTCAAATCAAGTCGCACTTTTCACCATTTATTTTGGGCTTTGAATCGCAAGGTATGTAGGGCTTCATCAATAGGTTGCATTTACCCATTGAGCCCCAAAGATTTCTCAATTCTCCAAGTTCAATTTTATCAATTTGATTAGGTTTTTATTTAATTCTTCATGGGTTCTAATTGTGTTAATTCATTGTTTGATTTTGACCTTATTATGATTTATTTCCAATTAATTTCACCTGAACCATGCTTTTTTTTTCTAAGTGTTCACTGATCTTATATTCCATATGAGAGCATTCATTAGGGTTTGGTAGCCCTGGTGACTATACTCCTAGTCAGTCTAGCATTTGCTTGTAACTATTTTTCGACCACATTTTTTTTCATTTTCTTTTCATAACTACTTTTTTAGTTTGTCTATCTGTTTTGGAGACAAATCACCGTCTATACCGATCTTCTTAATATTCTCCTCCATCCCCTCTTCATTTAGGTTATCTATGCCCTTATTGCTCTAATCCATCTGGTTGGTAACTTGAATTATCAATGGAGTCATCTCCTTATTCTATTCTTCTTCCAGAACTATAGTTCTTTCATTCTTAGTGTGCTTTTTGTTTAAACTATTCTCCTGGACCGCCTGCCCTTCCCCTCTCTCTTTTTTCCTTTTCCTCTTATTAGCTAATGTTGTATTGATCAACTCGTTATTGTGTTTTTCTTCACTGGGACCTAATTTATAATTGCTTTTTGCAAACTTCTGATTCACCTATTCCTTTGTGTTTTCCTCTTTCTTTTGTATCTCTCCTTCTTCCTTCTGTCTTTTATCAACACTTTTGAGTGCATCAAACACATTTAGTCACTTCAATGCCTTCATGCTCTATATCATCCACTTCCCCTAGTACATGCCCATATTTGTCTCTCGTGTATTTGCTTTTCCTTGCTAGCCATTGGTACTTACTATGATTATAAATATGCTTATTCCTCACAACTTTTCCACTAGTCAGTACTCTCTCTTGATTTCCCTCTTTCTCTTTTTGCTTACTGTTATTCTCCATTGTCCCTTCTTTCTCATCCCTGTTGTGTAATTCAGGATGAATATTCCAACATTCTTTACAATACTTTGGCATATGATCGTATTGTATTGTGATCCACTTTGATTTTAGTTCTCCTGTATTTTGATTCTCTTCGTTTATTTTAATTTTATGTGGTAATTTAGATACCAAGCTACTTCAACTTTCACCTTAGAGTAACTTTGTCTTGTCTGATTCTTTGTTTTCATTTCTACTTTTAAAGGCTTCCCAACAACAAAAGAAATTGAAAAATTGCTTCCTTTGCAAAGAAATTTGGTGGCAGATCTTGCATGGATATCCAAGCTACATCAATCGTAGTTTCTACTTCAAGCTCAAACCAAGGATCCTACTTTAATATTTGTATCTACCAGTACCCCTTATTCACCTTGATATAGTAAGTTGTTGTGGGCAATAGTCACACATAATCTTCTAGTAAAGGAATTCTAATAAGTATGTGTCTAGTATCCAAAACTCCAATATTACATTCGCTCTTGATTCCACATTGCTTTGGGATCGAGTTCCTAAATTCTGCAATTTCTAATTTATCATATGAGAACTTTCCTATGATCGCATATTGTAGATTCTCCTGTAATAAGGTTCTAGATCTTTGATGATTTCTATGTGACAGTAGGTTCCCATGAATCATAATGACTAGTTTAATAGGTACTTTGGGACAATTATTAGCAATAGGTTTATGTTTTTTCATGGTAGCATAGTTTGGTGGGGTGCGTGATTGGTTGTGGTTATCTTGTAGTGTTTACTTGATGAAGAGGAGTAAATACCTCCGATGGAAGTGGTCCCCATAAATGGTAGCCATCAAGTCACCGACTGCCTACCTATGGTTTACAATTTTTTTTATTGTAGCTATAGAGTATTTCTTACAGCTGACTTATTTGGAATGGATTTTTTAGATGGTATTGTGAGCCAGATAGAGTATTACAACTTATATTTTATACATTGCATCTGTTGATGAGTTTGAGGTCTATTCTGGGATTCCCGTGAGCATACTCTAGGTTTACTTTTTATGCATTGCATCTGTTAAAGAGTTTGCATCATCTTTCATTGTATGATTGTGTGTGATAGGCTTGTAACTACCTCATATTGTCTTTATATCTTTTTTTATCAATGTTCTAATATGACCTTAGTTAGTTGATGAATTTTTAGAGTTAGCATTATTATACCTCTTGTATTTATATAATTTATATTTGAGCTCGGGTGAACTATTGTCACGCCCCAAAGCTACCCCAGGGAGTAAACACAGGACCTAGGATCACGAGTGACCCCAAGCTAACCCTGAGCTGACATATCATAAGCATACTTAAACAAATACTATGCGGATGCTAAAAACATGAGATATCTGAAATGATGGGGAATATCCATTACTGTCTGAATATAAAGAAACTATGAGTTTAATAACAACTGAAAGATCAAACTCAAAACTAAAGCATAATCTAGAACTATGTTTGAAATAAGCCTCTAACTGACTAGAGATGCTGGGACATGTCCCCAGCTAACTCTAGCAAATACTGAAAACTGAAATGAAAAGACTAAATATAGAAACATGTTTATTGTCCTCGAAATATGAGGACTCAACATTGAAGCTGCTGAAATGGAGATCGGGAGCCGATCTATGCGTGATATGAATGCTGAGTACCTGAACCTACATCACGAGAAGATGTAGCGCAGAGTATGCGTCAGTACTTGAAAGGTACTGAGCGTGCAGGATAGGATAAAGTTGAACAACTTATACATAACTGAATAAAGCATACTAATCAATGATATAATCTAAACATGATGGAAATACTGAAATATACTGAATACTGAGCTAACTGAATGCAATGACCAGGTACATAACATGCTGAAACTGAATACTGAAAATGTAACTAGTAACCTGGTCAATACACTAGAATCTGACTGTGGGAGCTACTATTTACCGACATAAAACCACATGAGCTAAATGTGGAGTCCGATGTATACTCCCCATCGAGAGGACCCAATATACCTTGCCAAGGTTATAGAGGCATGTCTGGCGTGATCACTAAATGTAATGCCCAAAGATGGGACTTATAAACCTACGGGGGCACGTAGTTCTGGGACTGTGAGGGTGACTGACCCTAGTCCAACTCAGTGTTAAGCCTACTCCCAATAGAATGTATAAAATATCACATAACTAAAATAACTGGATAGCTCAAGATTCTGACATGCTAACTGAAAATGCAACATTAATGTACTGATAATGAAACATTTGTAAACTGATGCATGTATATCTGTATAAACTGGCCTAGCAAGTGTAATTCATGAACTAAACGAATCAACACATCTAGGGAGAAACTAAGCAACAATGTTACGAAATCATGCTAATCTGATTTGGAGTATTCTAACAGCTAAAACCCAATAATTTCTACATTCCCTAGGTCTAATCAATATTTAGGAAATCAAGATTTTGATTGAAATCTAGGGACCTAATGGGTGAAAGGAACCCACTAGTGATATCTCACATACCTGGTGACGAATTTCACGAAGAAATCTTTTGATTTTTGGGGCTGGAACTGAAGAAACTTTGTTGCATTCTTGGAGAGGGTTTGGTCGACTCTTTCTCCTTTCTACATTCAGCTTGATGAATTTTTGGGAGAATGAGTTGACTAGGGTATGTTCTAATTAAGTTACTAGGCTAAACTGATAAAAACTACGTAATTTAGGGGTTAAACGATGTAGTTTAGGTGTCCAACGCATTGGGAAAAGACCAAATGACCCCGGACTTAAAAGCTGACGAGGCTGACCACGGGCCCCTCTGATGGACCGTCAAAGGGACCATGGATCGTCAAGCCGGTCGTGGTCCTTGGTCCAGTAGATGCTAGTTTCTGGGATGGCTTCCACGGGCACCACCACGGTCCGTCGTCAGGACCACAACCCATGAAGGGTCCCGTGGTCTGGCGTCTGGGCCTGGTAGACTCTGCTTGGCTCCCACGAGTGCCAGTACGGCCCGTGAGGTGGTCCACGGCCCGTGAAGGGCTCCGTGGTCCACCTCTGCTGGGAAGGGGCTGAGTCCACGGGCAGGACAATAGACCGTGGTCCTTCTCATGGTCCGTGAACCCTGCTGTGGTTCACTGGGTCAGGTGTTTTTCTGTTGCATTTTTTAAGTCTGGTTTCCGAGGTGTTACAATATCTCACCCTTGGGAACATTCGTCCTCGAATGAAGTCTAAACTAGCTTAATATGGAGGGAAAGAGCTGCAAACCCTACCACTAATTTCTGAAAACTGAAATCTGACTGAACTAAGTTCCAAGAAAATGCAAATACGCTCAAAATGTAAGTATAGCTGAAGGAACAAGATACTAAGACTGAATCTACGCATCAATGACTGAAAAACTGGAGAGAAAGTATTACCTCAAGCTGGAATGGAATCAGAAGGAAAGAAATGAGGATACTTGGCCTTCATGGCTGCTTTTGCTTCCCAAGTAGCTCCCTCTACGGAATGACTTCTCCACAAAATCTTAACTGAAGCGACTTCTTTGTTTCTCAACCTTCGAACATGACAATCAAGAATTTCAACCGGCTCTTCTTCATAAGTGAGACTATCCTTCACAGCCACACTCTCTAATGGCACTATAGATGCTGGATCACCCACACACTTCTTCAACAAGGAAATGTGAAATATCGGATGGACTGCTACTAGTTCTGCTGGCAACTCTAACTCATAAGCCACTTTACCAACCCTTTTCAAGATCTTGTAAGGGCCTACATATCTAGGAATGAGCTTTACTTTCTTGCCAAATCTCATCACCTCCTTCATAGGTGACACTTTCAGGAAAACCCAATCATCAATTTGGAACTCCGAGTCCCTTCTCCTTACATCTGCATAAGACTTCTGGAGACTCTGTGCTGTCTTAAGTCTATCTCTGATGAGCTGAACTTTCTCCATAGCCTCATGAATCGAATCTGGCCCTATCAAGGCTGCTTCACCTACCTCAAACCAACAAACTGAAGATCTACCTCTACGCCCATAAAGTGCCTCATAAGGGGCCATCTGAATACTGGAATGGTAGCTATTATTGTAGGTGAACTCTATAAGAGGAAGGTGATCATCCCAACGATGAAATGTTGTGCTAAGATTAACCTGGGTACCAAGACCTTTCTGAAACGACTTCCAGAAATAAGAGGTAAACTGTGGACCTCTATCTGAGATGATAGACAAAGGAACCCCATGCAACCTGACTATCTCATTAATGTAAAACTTGGCGTAGTCCTCCGCCGAATCAGTAGTCTTGACAGCCAAAAAGAGAGCAGACTTAGTAACTCTGTCAACTATCACCCAAACGGAGTCATGATGTCTGCGAGTACGAGGTAAACCTGTAATGAAGTCCATGTTGATAACTTCCCACTTCCAAGTAGGAATGTTGATCTCTTGAGTCATACCCCCTGGTTTCTGATGTTCTACTTTTACTTGCTGACAATTCGGGCACTTAGCCACAAAATCTGCTATATCCCTCTTCATGCCATTCCACCAAAAGACTTCCCGCAGATCACGGTACATCTTAGTGGCACCTGGATGAATAGAATACCTGGAATTATGGGCTTCTGTAAGGATCTGCTGTCTTAACTCACCCACCTTAGGAACACATAAACGACCCTGATAGCGAAGCACACCATCTCCCCCTTGGGAGAAAACCTCAACTCTCTGCTGATGAACTGCACCCTTTAGTTGAAGCAATATCGGATTACTATCTTGATTTTCCTTAACTTCCGCTACCAATGAAGATTCTGACCCATTTTGAACTGTTACACCATCATCTGATATGCTCAGAAGGCAAATTCCTAGGCGAGCAAGACGGTGAACATCTTTTTCCAATTCGTTCCTTTCCTCCTCAACATGCGCTACACTACCCATAGATAGTCTGCTAAGAGCATCAGCTACGACATTGGCCTTACCAGGATAGTAAAGCACATTCATGTCATAGTCCTTGAGAAACTCAAGCCATCTCCTCTGGCAAAGATTCAACTCTTTCTGGGTGAACACATACTGAAGGCTCTTATGGTCTGTGAACACATCTGCGTGAACACCATATAAGTAATGTCTCCAAATTTTAAGTGCAAACACCACTGCTGCAAGCTCGAGGTCATGAGTTGGATAATTCTTCTCATGAACCTTAAGATGTCTAGAAGCATAAGCTATAACCTTACCTCGCTGCATCAACAAACAACCTAGGCCGACTCTGGATGCATCACAATAGATCACATAACCGTCTGAACACTCTAGTAAAGTCAAAACTGGAGCTGTAGTCAACCTAATTTTCAGTTATGCGAAGCTCTTCTCACACTCATCTGACCACTGAAAATTAACCTTTTTTCTGAGTCAACTTAGTCAATGGAGAAGCTATGGATGAAAATCCTTTCACGAACCGTCTGTAATAACCAGCCAACCCAAGAAGCTTCTGATGTCTGTAGGAGAGGTGGGTCTGGGCCATTGTTTCACTGCATCTATTTTCTGAGAATCCATTCAGATCCCTTCGCTAGATACTATATGCCCAAGGAAAGCAACAGATTGCAACCAAAACTCACATTTGCTAAACTTAGCAAACAACTGGCGATCTTTGAGAGTTTGCAGAACAACCCTCAAATGAGTCGCATGTTCCTCCTCATTCCTAGAGTAAATGAGGATATCATCAATAAAGACAATAACGAACAAGTCCAAATACTGCTTGAACACCCTGTTCATCAAATCCATGAAAGTTGCAGGAGCATTGGTTAGTCCAAAAGACATAACTACAAATTCATAATGACCATACCGAGTTCTGAAGGCTGTTTTTTGGATGTCACTATCTCTGACTTTGAGCTGATGATAACCGAATCTGAGGTCTATTTTCGAAAAAAGACTAGCACCTTGAAGTTGGTCGAACAAGTCATCAATCCTGGGGATAGGGTACTTATTCTTGATTGTGACTTTGTTCAACTGCCGATAGTCAATGCACATCCTGAGAGACCCATCTTTCTTTTTCACGAATAATACTGGAGCACCCATGGTGAAATACTAGATCTGATGAAGCCCTTATCTAGAAGGTCTTTCAACTGGTCTTTCAATTCCTTAAGCTCAGCTGGAGCTATTCTGTAAGGAGGAATAGAAATAGGCTGGGTATCTAGAAGGAGATCAATTCCAAAGTTGATTTCCACTTCGAGAGGAACTCCAGGAAGATCTTCTGGAAACACTTCTGGAAACTCACTAACTACAGAAACTGACTCAAGAGTTGGGGCTTCAGATTTAGAATCCTTAATATACCCCTTGGAAATCATCTTTCTGGCCTTAAGGTAAGAAATGAATCGACCCATAGGCACTGAGCTACTACCCTTCCATTCTAAGACTAGTTCGCTAGGAAACTCAAAAAGAACGATCCTAGTTCTACAATCAACTGAGGCATAACAGGAATGTAACCAATCCATGCCTAGAATTACATCAAAGACTACCATTTCTAACTCTACAAGATCTGCTGAGGTGACTTTCTAAGAGACTGTGACAGGGCAATTTCTATATACCCGTCTAGCTATAACTGGGTCACCTACTGGAGTAGAGACTGAGAAGGGTTCTGAAAGAGTTTCTGGACTGACACCAAAATTCACTGCTATATAGGGAGTTACAAAGGAAAGAGTATCCCTTGGATCTCTAAGTGAAAGACTCGTAACGTACCAGTGACCACATCAGGAGAATCTTCCTGATTGTTTGGCAGAAGGGCAATCCCTCAACATATGGCCAGACTGACCATATCCAAAACACCCTTCTTTCCCTGCAAGACACTCGCCCGGATGGTTCTTACCATATTTTGGACAAGTTGGGTAGGTTCTGCTACCTGAAACACTCCCCTAAGACTTAGAGCCTGGTGCCCTACTTTTTTGATCTTGTCTAAACCTGGGAGATGGAGCACTAGCTGATGAAGGTGCTGGAGCCGAAGATTTCTGCTGAAACTGCGAGCGATTTCCGCTACCCAATTTTTATTGAGAGTACTCATAGTTACCTGTCCTAGCCTTCTTATTGTCCTTAGCCATTTCCCTAAGCTTATCTCCTTCAACCTGCTGAGCATAAGTCATGAGCCTAGAGATATTCATCTCATCTAACAACATAGCATTCCTGCACTCTAACTTCACTAAGTCAGACACACCATATAGAAACTTAGACATCTGCTCCCTCGAATCAGCAACCATATGGGGAGCATACCTGGAGAGCTGGGTGAACTTTAGTCCGTACTCTTGGACTGACATTGTACCTGGCCTCAAATTCATGAATTCTTGTGCCTTAGCCTCCCTCAACTCTCTTGGAAAGAACATGTCCAGAAAAGCTTCGATAAAGCATTCCCAAGTCACAGGAGCTGCATCAGTACCCCTGTTTTCCTTCCATTGAGTAAACCATATGTGAGCTACATCCTTGAGCTGGTAGGATGCCAACTCTACCCTATCATTTCCAGTCACTTGCATCACTCCAAAGATTTTCTTGACCTCATCAATGAAGTTCTAGGGATCTTCCCCAACATAGGACCCTAGAAACTCAGGCAGATTCATCCTAACAAAATCACGGACTCTAGCTGCAGCTGACCCAACATTAGCATTGGGAGGAACTGGGCCTGCTGATTGTTCTGGTTAGTCACACTCTGAGCCAAAAGCTGAATCGCATTCTGAAAATCTACATTCAAAACCTCTTGATCTTGGACTGGATGAGCTGCGTTAGCTCTACAAGGAGGCATGATCTGAAATGCATAACCATGAGTAAAAAGGTAGATCATACCCACACACGATAAGAGTAGCAAGAAAGTGAAGTTTTTTCCTAAAAGACTTCGTAGCCTCCCTCACATTAGATGTGGTGCACTTCACACCCATAAAAAATACTCTACTTAGTGCGACTTTTCAAATATCCTAGGACACTTAAACCTAAGGCTCTGATACCAAGTTTGTCACGCTCCAAAGCTACCCAGGGCATAAACACGGGACCTAGGATCATGATTGACTCCAAGCTAACCCTGAGCTGGCATATCATAAACATACTTAAGCAAATACTATGCGGAAGCTACATGAGATATCTGAAATGATAGGGAATACCCAATACTGTCTGAATATAAAGAAACTATGAATTTAATAACAACTGAAAGATCAAAGTCAAAACTAAAGCTGAATCTAGAACTATGTCTGAAATAAGCCTCTAACTAACTAGAGATGTTGGGACATGCCCCCAGCTAACTCTAGCAAATACTGAAAATGAAATGAAAAGACTAAATATAGAAACATATCTATTGTCCTCGAAATATGAGGACTCACCACTGAAGCTGCTGAAATCGAGATCGGGAGCTGATCTATGCGTGATCTGAATGCTGAGGACCTGAACCTACATCCCGAGAAGATGTAGCGCAGAGTATGCGTCAGTACTTGAAAGGTACTGAGCATGCAGGATAGGATAAAGTTGAACAACATATACATAACTGAATAAAGCATACTAATTAATGATATAATCTGAACATGATGGAAATACTGAAATATACTTAATACTGAAAATTTAACTAGTAACCTGGTCAATACACTAGAATCTGACTATGGGAGTTACTATTTACCGACATAAAACAACATGAGCTAAATGTGGAGTCCGATGTATACACCCCATCGAGAGGACTCAATATACCTTGCCAAGGGTATAGAGGCATGACTGGCGTGATCACTAAATGTAATGCCCACAGAGGGGACTTATAAACCTACGGGGGCACGTAGTTTTGGGACTATGAGGGTGACTGACCCTAGTCCAACTCGGTGTTAAGCCTACTCCCAATAGAATGTATAAAATACCACATAACTGAAATAACTGGATAACTCAAGATTCTGACATGATAACTGAAAATGCAACATTAATGTACTGATAATGAAACATTTGTAAACTGATGCATGCATATATGTATAAACTGGCCTAGCAAGTGTAATTCATGAACTAAACGAATCAACACATCTAGGATTCTAAATTTCATGCAAGAAACTAAGAAACAATGTTACGAAATCATGCTAATCTGATTTGGAGTATTCTAACAGCTAAAACCCAACAATTTCTACATTCAAGAAAACCCTAGGTCTAAGCAATATTTAGGGAATCAAGATTCTGACTGAAATCTAGGGACCTAATGAGTGAAAGGAACCCACTAGTGAAATCACACATACCTGGTGACGAATTTCACAGAGAAATCTTTCAATTTTTGGGGATGGAATTGAAAAAACCGTGCTGCATTTTTGGAGAGGGTTTGGTCGACTCTTTCTCCTTTCTGCATTCAACTTGATGAATTTTTGGGAGAATGAGTTGACTAGGGTATGTTCTAATTAAGTTACTAGCCTAAAACTGGCCAAAACTACGTAGTTTAGGGGTAAAACGACGTAGTTTAGGTGTCCAACACATAGAAAAAAGACCAAACGACCCCTGACTTAAAAGCTGACGAGGCTGACCACGGGCCCCTCTGTCGGACCGTCAAAGGGACCATGGATCGTCAAGCCGGTCGTGGTCCTTGGTCCAGTAGATGCTGGTTTTTGTGACGGCTTCCACAGGCGCCACCACGGTCCGTCGTCAGGACCAAGGCCTGTTAAGGGTCCCGTCGTCTGGTGTCTGGGCCTGGTAGACTCTGCCTGGCTCCCACGAGTGCCAGTACGGCCCGTGAGGTGGTCCACGGCCCGTGAAGGGATCCGTGGTCCACCTCTACTGGGAAGGGGCTGAGTCCACGGGCCGGTCAATGGACTGTGGTCCCTCTCATGGTCTGTGAACCCTGTCGTGGTTCACTGGGTCAGGTGTTTTTCTGCTGCATTTTCTAAGTCTGGTTTCCGAGGTGTTACAACTATGATGCCAACTTAGTACCGTATTTTAGGACTCATACTACACTTCTACATCTTTTTCTGATGCAGCGCCTAATACGCTCGTTGAATCATGATTCTTTCGTTGCCTTTGTTGATTAGATCGCGGTGAGATCTTAGCATCCAGAGACTAATTTATGTTTTCCCTCTTTTGTACTATCTATGTATTTTATATTTTTATTAAACAGATCTTTTGTGTATAGTCTCTTTCTGTACTTAGATGCTCTTGTATCTGTGATACCAGGTTCAAATTTTAGTTCTTATTTATATTCGTCTTTCTTGGTAACTTTTGGGCCTTTACTGTATATTGTGTATCGTTATGTACATATCTATGCTATAGTCATATTATATATCCATTTTTCTTCTACATAGTTATATTGTAGCTTAAGTTTATCACTTGTTGTTTGGGTTTTAACTTGCCTACCGGGTTTATAGTAGGCGTCATCATGATCTGATTTCGGGTCATGGCAATATAGCGTATTTTGCGTATGAGAGAGAATTAGCCAACTAAAATTTAGACTGGTTTAAACTAATTTTTCCAACTCGAATCGTCCGGGTTATATTTTTTATGGATCATCCTTATCTATACTCGCCCCTTGACACCCCCTACTTGATATTGTCTTTTTCGTTCGTTATTAAAACTACTTTATATATTATAACCCATGATAAGGCTGTCATATGGCCTTGGAATTTCAATCTATAGAGTATATCCCCTATTTAGTTTGAAATATTACGTTGGCTTGTCTTCTATAACTTTTTTACTTAGTTTGGAATATATCTATTATTTTTTTTGATTAAGAAGGTCTCTATTCAGATTATAATTCTTATGTTTGATTTTTTTTAAAAGATTTGTTGGTGATCCAAAAGTATCTAAGAAGTTGACAAAGAAAAAAATTACCTCAATCTTTTAAATTAAAATTATTTATTCTTTGTCTATCTCTTACCATGATATAATTACTAAGAAATTAATTATAGGGGTGCTACTTTGTTGACCATTTTTCACATTTAAAGATTTCATAGTCCTACAAATATAGGCTTATTTTCTCCACATTTTATCACTATATCTGAAGACTCAAAGGTGGTTTCCTCTCTTGTCCTTTCATTTCTCATATATAGTCTAGGAAAATTTATTTATATTCTAATTTCTTTATTTTGCTAAGAATCTTTTATATATTAGTAAGAACTATAAAGAAGTAGAGAAAGATTTTCAATCTTTTATATATATATATATATATACACACACACCATTGTCTTGTATATCGATTTTTAGAGTATAAATTAATATCTATGTCCTAACTTTTTGATTTTATTTTTATTCATTTTGTTCAATTTGACACATATGTTCTAACATTCTGGGGGGGGGGGGGGGGGGGGGGGGGGGGGGGGGGGGGGGGGGGGGGGGGGGGGGGGGGGGGGGGGGGGGGGGGGGGGGGGGGGGGGG
>JAJONR010004334.1:0-55731 GCA_029582245.1 Solanum etuberosum
ATACACCTCAAAACCTTAAAGTATGTCCAAACCCTTGCTGTCCCAACACCAAAGTATGATATGCTACGAAATCGATAAAACAAATTATACCATGATGACGAGCTCAACGCGTAGAACAACTTTCGTCAAGGATTTAAGTCGAGAAAATCTATAATTTGGTTGATCCTAGAAGTGGGTTTTCTAAGTTTTCTGCTTGCGTAGTCTCACGAAAACGTGAATATCTCTCTACTCTGAAGTCGTATGAACTAACAGTTTGATGTGTTGGAAACTAGACTCGTAGACCTTCGATTTGATGGGTCGTGGACCCCATAAATATTTATAAATTGAGAGAAAACCTCTGAAACATTTGACCCAAATTTCAGAGAAATCTTTAAAAAAGAACTTACGTTAACTTTCGCCAACTTTTATTTTGCGACTTACCTGACTTCAAAACTTGAGATACAACCCTTGAACACTTATGACATACCACATCATTCTTAATTTATTACTCACCCTATTTGTCTTTCCACGAAGGTACGAGTTAATTTAGACGTTTCGAAAAGTTCGGGTGTTACAAAGTCATATTGAAATTTAGGAACCACCAAAACATCCTCTAGTATACCATCATTTCCTATTATGCAGTTTCCTGAGTGAGTGACTAGAGTAGTCTAACCATTAGGTAGATAAATTTTTCTCCCTGAGTTAAGATTAGAGGCATGAACACTATCAAGTTTATCAATATTAGAGGTCATATGACACGTTGCTTCTGAATCAACTATCCACTGATCTCTTCTCTCTTGCATATCATATTTACTACCAGCAACACATTT
This sequence comes from Solanum etuberosum, assembly GCA_029582245.1. Lineage (NCBI taxonomy): Eukaryota > Viridiplantae > Streptophyta > Magnoliopsida > Solanales > Solanaceae > Solanum > Solanum etuberosum. The sequence goes on from JAJONR010004334.1 coordinate 810, forward strand.
TTCCTTTCTATCAGAGAACAAGGAAACATTAATGGTTTTGAAATTACCTTTCATGTTGACTACATCCTCAGCTTTATCTTCCTCATCAATGAACTTCAGTATTTTCTGGTATTGAGCAGGTGTGTATGTGGACTTCATAGCAAGAGCATGTAGGTTAGTTCTAATAGAATCAAAATCACCAGAACCTTGTGCTTCATATGAATTCTGCACAGATATCTCATTCCTCAATCCCAATCCATCCTCAACCTTATATATTTGTACATTGTTTTCTAGGCTTTTCCCTTTGCTGAGATTTGCTCCTCTAGTATTTGTGAATCTAGGTTCAGTGTTTTGTGATTTCTTCTTAAATTTCCAGTCCTCAGGATATCCAACAAACTTGAAACAAATGTCCTTAGTGTGCCCATGGAGTTTGCAGTGATCACAAAACAAGTTCCAATTCACTTTCTTCATATTGTTATAGTTTCCCTTTCCATATTCACTATTATCATCATCAGCTCGAGTATTTCTGGAACCATAGTTCCTTTTTTCTGCATACAGTGTTGTGGCTTCCATTACATTTCCTCCTGTGTGTAGCTCAGAAGTGTTTCGTTGACTCTCATCTGAAACTATTAATGTATATGCCTTACTAACACTAGGTAAGGGATTCATCATCAAGAGTTGACTTCTTGCATGACCATATATTTCATTCAATCCCATTAAGAAAGTAAATAGACGCAAATATTGCATGTGATCAACATAAATTCTGGATTTATCACAATTGTAAGGAGGAGGTACAAGAGCATCGAATTCATCCCATAATAATCGCAACTTAGTAAAGTAAGCTGAAACAGTCAGAGTACCTTGATGAATCGTACATATTTCCCTATGAAGCTGATATATCCTCGATCCGTCTACTTTGTCAAAATGCTCCTTTAGATCTGCCCAGACAGTTGCAGCATCTGAGGCATAAATAATACCACTTAGCAATTCCTTCGAGACTGTATTCATGATCCACGCAAGAACAAACGCATTGCATTTCTCCCATTGTTCTTCCAGCTCTAGAGCATAATCATCTCTTCGGCATGTTCCAAGCACAAAACCCAATTTACTCTTTGCTCTGAGATTGATCAACATAGATCTACTCCAAAGTGAGTAATTCTCTGCTCCAGTCAAGTGAACAGTAGTCAGTATACTTCCAGGTGTATCTGATGGGTGGAGGTAAAGATGATGATTCCTCTTCGACTCAATTAGCTCAAGTGTTTCACGAACAACGACCGGTGGAAGATCTTCTTCACCTGGAATTGTAGATGACGAAAGGAAGTTCTGCCTTTCGTTAATGGAGGTTCTCAGAATCAAACTATCAATTTGAATCAAAGAATTATTGATTCATAGCTCTGATACCATATTGAATTTAGAGAGAAGCAATTGAGAATTTCAGATTTGTATTTCAATCAACTGATTTACAATGAGAATAATCCTCTATATATATAAGTACATACCGTGCTACAGTGTAACCAACTTAACTACTCAGCCTAACAAACTAATAACAAGCAACCGACTATGTGATTACAATTAATTAAACAACTAATCACAACTAACTATTGACTATCTTCAATACAGATTCCAATATTTATTTTAATATTTTTATTTTTGTAAAATAGATAACTAAGAACGTAACTCTCGTATTGCAGTCTATTCTTATTTCATTTAACGCTATTCAAAATAAGTGTAAATTATTTCTAAATTTATGTTCCTCTTCAAATATGAAACATGTTAATTTTGCAATTTTTACCCTTCTTTATTTGAATGTTTAATTTGGATATATATAAAAAAGACTCAACAAGTAGATTAATGTAATATTTAGGGAATTTCTTTCTTTAAGTGCAAACATAGAACTATATTTATTTTCTCAACTATATAAAATTCTAACATTTTTATTATTTGTTAAATGATTCATTGTAAAATAAATTCAAGAACTCAATGATTCATTATAAAAATAAATTCAAGAATTCAATGATTCATTGTAAAAATAAATTCATTATACATAATGTTCATTGTTTCTTAATAATCAAATATTATTTATTATATCTTTATTAAAAATAATTCAATTTATGATAGTGAGAGAATAAATCATATAAGCAACATAGGAAATCTCTTGAAATCATATTCAAAAATGGCTTCTCATTTAAAAGGTGTCACAAAATCGACATTGAAAGATCAAATACGTAAAACATTATGTGAGTTAAAAAGAGATTATTCCACATGCACTTAAAAAGATTTGCGGTCATGGCAACATCGAAACTTTTTGCATGCAATAAGAAAAGTTAGAAAATAGGCTTCAACTAGATTTACATTTTAACAAAAAATAAAACACAATAGAATCATATTTTACTAAATTGTCTTAAATATATTTGTACTTTTAAAGAATTATTAATTTATAATATTAATGGAACCATATATTTATATAGGAGTCTTCTGAAAATATATTATTTGAAAATACAAAGGCAATGCATAAAAAATAAGTTTAGAATTTGTGAAAATTGCTCTATGGTGGAAAATAATGGATTGTCCTTTTTATTTTAATTCCAAAATTATTACACTAAGTTCTTCGATTGTCATTTTCTTTCCTCTAATTTTGATTTAATGTCATGTCATGTTATTTAATAGATTAAAAACACAAAATTTTTATTTGGAGGGCAAAAAAGTATTCTGATATATCACAAGGAACAATAGTCACCAATTTATCTAATTGAAATATAATCATTTCATTCAAAAAGTTTTACCATTATCATCAAATAAATTTCAACTTGTAATACATTAAAAAAAAAGAAAAAGGAAATGAAATATACCTAAACCTTATGTTATATCTAAAGAACACAAAATGAATAAAATTGAATTTTTACATCAAGGAAATTGAGGGGTTCTTCATCGAAAGATGGAGGATAGATTAGCTTAATTCTATGATTTTTGAGTTCATCCTCGAATCCTTTTAGGAATTGTCTTATTTCCATAAGTACAACAAAAAACTATTTCTTTTCTGGTGTATGATATTTTTATTAGGGTTCAACTAAATTAGGATAACGAAAAGTTTCAATTTGGAGTAAAATATTTCCTAACAAAAGTCATGCGTGCTTAAGACTCAAACATGATATTTCTGATTAAAAATAAATGAATCACAAACTTTATTGACAAAAAAAGAAACTTCCATTAACAATAAAAAAAATACCAACTAGATAAATTTAAAACAGTAACATCAAACAAAGCTACCATGTCATAAATCCAACATATCATCATGAAGCAAAAATTGCACTCACACCTAGGGGTGTCAAAAGAATATGAAAAATTGATTGAATCGATCGAACATAAATGAATTGATTTATATTATTTTTTTAATAAAACCGTGGATTTTTATTTAAGTGTTTAACTGTCCCGAATAATAGGAATGGACTTTTTAATTTATAAAAAAATCCAAAAAATTTCCGAACTGAAATGAATAATATTTAAATATATTTTATATATTACCAATATGTTTAATTTATTATATAAATGTATTTTATAATATTTTTAAACTATAAATATAACATAAGTTTTAGGCCTATGGTGACTGGACGACTTTAGATCTTTGCTCTTTAAGTAGCATTTACTTAATTATGTTTAAAATTAAAAGAGACTATAATAGCTACTCCATCAAACAATACGACAAAATCTATGCAAGCACTCCTATTAAATGTTTAAGATCAAACAATACGGAAACAAAATTTTACATTCTTGACTTCTTGGTGAAGAATTGAAGTGCTTCTTCAAGAACATACTTGCGAAAGAAATATTTTGATAATAGTATATTTTGAGGTGATATTTTTTGAAAAACAAAAATTAAACGAACCGGACCGATACCGAAGAGAAATCGATATGTTGGGATGATTTTAAAAAATGTAATTTTGGTTATACATTATAAAATACCCAAAAAATTGGGATGACATAATTTTTAAAAAATAACCAATTGAACCGTCTCATTGGCACCCCTACTCACACCAACATCTATAGAAAATTTAAATAATAGGATTATCTCAATAAATTTAGTCAATATTAGTATAAACAAGTGTGATGCGATGTATATAATTCTTCCATCGTTAATCAGATTTGTCTTGAATTTGAAAAAATCTTAATAGGAAATGGTTCCCCCTACGAATACAAACTAATCGACAATTTATTTTAAATTCCATTGGAATTGTGGTATTTAGAAGAATAATTATTCTATAATAATAAGTTCCATCGAAGTTATTTTATTTAGAAAAATAATAGATTTCTATAATAATAAACTATCACATTTAATATGCCATTAAAATGTGTTGATTCTTTTACCTTTCATTATTAATTACAACACTTAGTCAAATGTGTATGCAATGAAAGTAAAAGTTCTTTCCAATTTAATAGTCAAAACAAAATTTTCCAATTAAAAAAAAAAAGAGAAAACAAAATACAAAGAAATCAAAGTTTGAGTTTTGCCGCTAAAGTGTGTATGCAATAAAACTTAACTTTTTTTACAATTTTAGACATTTTAAAAATAGAAAAAGACCTCCATACAAGTAATCTAAGTTCAATGTTCCAAGGACAAAACAGTCTAATAAATAAAGTGTCTCTCTTTTTCTGTGTCTTAAAAAGGTCCTTTCTTGAACTTCTTGAAACAAAAAATTTGGTGTCTTTCTGCACTTTTACAGAGCCACGTAGAGTGCAAATGCCAAATTAAGCAAACAGTACACGAGAAAAGCACAAACACCCTGAAAAAAGTTGTGAATTTCAAACTTAAAATTTGAGAAAAAATGCAATTAATGTGAGTGAATCCTGTGGAGATTACAGTTTGGAGGGGTTGTTTATGTATGCCAATTTTGTCCCTAAATTTGCTTCCAAACACAAACCCCACTTGTATATAATCAGCATTTGTTGTGTCTGAGGTTGCATTTTCTTCCTGAGGGTGTTATTTATTTTTGGGGTTCTTGAAAGGGCAAATTTTTATACAAGATTTTCTTGAGGTTTTGAGAGTGAGAGTGAATGCTGTTGTGAAAATGGCTGATTCTCCTTCCCAGAAAGAAATTGAAGATGGGCTAAAAGATTGTGGGAATAGCCTCATCAACATTCCTCATTCTACTGAAGAGCTCATCAGTCTTCTTGATGTAAAGATTCAATTTTTAATTTTTTTCATGTTCTTTACTTATAAAGTACTAGTTTTATCTGTGTGTTTTTGTGCCTCTTTTTGTGCCCTGTTATTTTTGATTGATTTTATCTTGATAACAGTAAGAACTTTTAGGGGAAGGGTTATTTGTTAGATAAATTTGATGCCTGATTTTCCTTATGTATCAGGATGCTTTTTTGTCTCCAAATTGAAGCTTTTTGTTCTTAATCTAGTAAATGTGTGTTTTTGCCTCTTTTTGTGCCCTATTATATTAGATCGATTTTATCTTGATAACAATAAGAATTTTTTAGGGGAAGGGTTGTTTGTTGGATAAATTTGATGCCTGGTTTTCCTTATGTATCAGGATGCTTTTTTGTCTCCAAATAGAATCTTTTTGTTCTTAATCTAGTAGATGTGTGTGTTTTTGCCTCTTTTTGTGCCCTATTATATTAGATTGATTTTATCTTGATAACAATAAGAACTTTTTAGGTAAAGGGTTGTTTGTTAGATAAATTTGATGCCTGGTTTTCCTTATGTATCAGGATGCTTTTTTGTTTCCAAATAGAAGCCTTTTGTTCTTAATCTAGTAAATGTGTGTGTGTTTTGCCTCTTTTTGTGCCCTATTATATTAGATTGATTTTATCTAATTAAAAATAAGAACTTTTTAGGGGAAGAGTTGTTTGTTTGATAAAATTGATGCCTGGTTTTCCTTATGTATCAGGATGCTTTTTTGTTTCCAAATAGAAGCCTTTTGCTCTTAATCTAGTAAATGTGTGTGTTTTTGCCTCTTTTTGTGCCCTATTATATTAGATTGATTTTACCTTGATAACAATAAGAACTTTTTAGGGGAAGCGCTGTTTGTTAGATAAATTTGATGCCTAGGTTTTCTTATATATCAGGATGAATTTTTATCTCCGAATAGAAGTTTTTTGGTTCTTAACCTTATAAATGACATGGTGTTGAATCAGAAATGGAGGAATGGAAGTGGAAAATGTGGTTTTGGTGTAATGATTTTGGAATTATAATAAAAAGGAAAGTATATGAATTCCACCCTAGAGCAATTTCTCCATGTTCGCGACTTAATCTTTATTGACTGGGATAGTAATTTCCTAAAGCTGTTTGCTCGTTTTCAGTAATTTATGGAAGCTGCAAGTTGACTCACTTTTACTTCTTGTGTCTTTTAGAAAGTAGAATCTCTGTTGATAAAGGTAGCTCAAGCCCCTGCCGATTCAATGAAAGATGCCCTTCTACCAGTAATGGAAGCTGTGGTCAGAAGTGAACTTCTAAAGCACACTGATGCAGATGTCATAGTTTCTGTCGTATCTTGTATCTACGAGATCTCTAGAATATCTGCTCCGCAGCAGCCTTATGATGATGACTTAATGAAGGTATCCAGGATATAACACTCTAGTTTGTTGTTCTATTTTCCTAATACACATTACACACACGCTAAAGAGAGAGAGAGAGAGAGAGAGAGAGAGAGAGAAACTAGATTGCTAATGCCTCTTGCTCAAACTTTATATCCATTACCATTTGTTTTTCACACACTTGTATTTTGAAAAATCTCAGGAGATTTTCCAGCTTACTGTAAGAACATTGGAAGAGCTGTCTCATTCAGGCCGCCGTTATCATAAGGCTGTGAATGTACTTGAAACTGTGGCAGAAGTCAAGGCCTGTTTGATATTGCTGGACCTCGAATGTCATGCATTGGTTGTAGAGATAATCCAGATGTTTCTCAGGATCATCAGGTAACTTAGCAAATATTTAACTATTCTTGATACTTTAGTTCTTGCACATCTTTGTTTGAAACATTTATGCATGTTAGCAATTGTTTGACATCATACAACTATGCCATTTCCCCCAGAAAATGATTATAAGATTATCATGCATAAGTTTCCTCTGATGAATGCTTATGTTTGATGCTGTATTTTTTTCAAGGGCCGACCATCCTAATACTGTATTCACAAGCATGGAAGTAATCATGATTCTGCTCATTGAAGAAAGTGATGAAATCAATATGGAGCTTCTTCAGCCCCTTCTTGATAGCCTCAGAAAGGAAAATCAGGTAATAAAGCTCATTTTATTGATCTTCTGTTAATCATGTTTCTTTAGTGCTTTACTCGATCTTTTATACTGTACAGATCCGGTCACCTATCTCGTCGAAGTTGGGAGAGAAGGTCCTGAAAGAATGTGCTTCCACCGTTAGACCTTGTCTTCTGGAAGCCCTTAAATCAAGAAGCATGAATCTTGATGATCATAATGAAATCATTGCCTCTATTTGCAATGAAATGCCCAAGGGAGAACAAATGGTGTGTCCTACTCATGACATCTTTTTGTATGCAACTGTTCTTTTCCTTTTTTGCTAACATTAGTTTTATGGTCAGAAGGAAAATGAAAATGTGACTGCTGAAAAAGTTGGTCCATCTGCTGCTGTTATCTGTGAGACACTGCTGGAGGATGGGCCGCCTTCAAATAATAATGGCACCTCTTCAAAAACATTACAGCATTGCAGTCAGATGGAGCAGCCAAAGAATATTGGTGTTAGCAATTGTAAGGTCAAATCCGGTAGCAAAAGAAAACCACGTCAGAGCTCAAGGAAGAGAGGATCTGTTCCGAAAGGTGATGTGGACACCACTTCTGGTCTTAGCATTGTAAAAAGAAAAGAGAACCTTACTGACGCTGAGGAGTCATCAGTGCAACAAATTGATGAAAAGAAACAGAAGAAAGAGATTCATGATATAGAAGAATCAGGAGATGAGGTTGAAAGGAGGACTTCTTAGAAGTTGCTATCTCTCGATCTGTCCTTATAATTTTTTTTCAAGCACAAATTTGACAATCACTGTTCTTTTTTACTTCTCCCTTTGTGCTTGTGGGTTTTACAGGAGATTAAACTATCATTTGGGGATGAAAATCTCTCCAGCCAGCTTGCCAAGACAAAGCGTCGGAGGAAGCTTACCGTAAGAAAGGACCATTGACTTGTCATATATGCGTATTATTGAGAATGTGGAATTGTACATTACTCCTGAAATGATAACTGATATTGTATATGTTCTGTATATGCGTGTTTACTATGTTGTGACTGCGTATATACATGTTTCACTTTTTGGAATAGCCGCGCGATCCTACCAGTACACTGTGGTTATGTACTGATTCTACATTTTCTCCTTCTTTGTTGAGTACAGGGTATCTTCAGTCTGCTACGGACAGACCTCGTCAATTTATCTGTTGTCTAAGAGTGTTTTCATGTCTGAGGAGTTTATGGTTCTTAATTGTTTCATTCAGGATTCTAAAAGGAGTCAGTTCACCAAAAAATATGGAGAAGAAATAGTTGGTACCAGAATAAGAGTTTGGTGGCCATTGGACGAAATGTAAGTTCTACAGAATGTTGTCAGGACTGTCATACTAATGTAAATTTGTGGTACTAATTACAGATCCACTCTCATCCCAGCATTTTTCATCCTTGATTCCTTCTATTGTTAAGTTTATCATCTCTAAAATTGGCTTGCCTGCTAGGCTGTCACCAAGAGTCTGCTTCATTCCTTTGACTTGTGGAGTATCAGAGCACATCTTCAATTGCTTCTACTAAATTGACTTTTATCGTGTCTTGCAAATGGAAGAAAGAATTCTAGCTAAAACAGTGATAGATCTCATAGAATTCCTCTAAGAATAGCAAGGGATGTTCTTTTAGTATCCTGTAAATACTTTTGCCTGCACCTTCTTGGTACTTATATTAATAGCACACTTACCATCTCTCTCTCAAAAAAAAAAGAAAAAAAAAAAGAAGAAAATAGAAAGAAGTCTAGCTAAAGTTTTTAAGTTTAAGTTTCCCTTTGCAGGTTCTATGAGGGTGCAATTTCTGGATTTGATCATGTGACAAAGAGGCATCAGGTAGTGACGTTATTATCAAGCTTCGTGCACTGTTTTTTAATTAATCTCTTTACAGTTTTCTTCCCAGTATATCATATATGTTTCACTTTGCAATGTTCTGATATTTCTTTTAATAATGACAAGAATTTATACACCATTCCCAAGTCTCAAAAAATTCATCATCAGTAGTCAGTATGAATCCATTTTCCTTCTCAATTTAACTTGAGACTAATTTCAAATGTTATATTTGTTATTATTCTCCTACAATTTCCAAAATATCTGCAAGTCCAGCTGATTCCATCTTCCTGCTAAGTAATGTTGAGGCAAACTATTTACCGAGGTTGACTCCATCTTCCTGATAACTAGAGGCAAAACTATTTCCAAACCAAATATAATCACTGCAACAGAAGTCCCTTTTACCTATTGATATGATGGCCTTACACAGCCTAAAAGACATCTTTCTGGAAGGCTGTCGTCGTGTTAAAACTGCAGAAAAGGGAAATATATCATGGAAGGAAAGTAGTGAATTTAACTGAAGTTTTTAGTTGATTGATGCTATTTGCTGTTTTTCCTTTTGAGATCGCATATGATGATGGTGAAATGGAAACCTTGAATCTGAATAAGGAGCAGTTTGAGATTCTTGAAGACAATCCATCTGACAAGGTGCTTTCCCCATTTGATACTGTGTTTCTTAACAATTTCAAGATATCATTGGCATTACATCTATGATTCTTTTGGGTGCACTCTGTGCAGAAACATGAAGCAGATCTTCAATGCAATGCTGTTTCATCTCTTCCGTAAGTATTGATTTCCAATCATTTTTTTTGTACATATCCTAGAACTCTACATAGTCTTAACTGTCGTGTTTACTTCTACCTAGCTACTACTTTTATGTAAGAGATTGTATTTTGCATCACCTTGATATGCCAATACTATTGTCGGGATATGATATGGTTATTGGTTGATGAACTTGAGCAGATCCACAAAGAAGAAAGCAAAAAGAACCTCCTCAATGAAAAAGGAACCCGGAATCTCGTCATCCAAAAGGTTGTTCTTTTGTTGTTGTACACTTTTCCTTGCAGTACTGCTCTCTGAACTGAATTTTCCGAGGGTTTTGACCAGCATGTTTTCTGTTTTCAGGTCTAAAAGAAATCCCCAAAAGTGTGACATTGGGTCCATGGATATTCCAATTCCAGATAAGATGAATGCTGAAGTTGGTTGTGAAACAAGCAGTGGGAAAAGAGAACTTGTGGACAAGGAAGATAAAGATACCACACAGAAGCAGAGACTTGAGACTTGCAAAATTGCCTTAGAGAGCTCATTGACGCTTGAAGACCATCCATCTGACAAGGTCCTTTCCGCATCTGATACTGTGTTATCTCTTAACATGTTTTGAAATTATAATTGGCATTATATATCGTTATGAAACAATTCTTTTGGTGCAATATGTACAGAAGCATGAAACAGATCCTCAAAGCCATGATGTTTCAGCTGTTCTGTAAGTATTGATTTCTAAATTTCCTTGTAACCTTGGACATAATCCTAGCTCTTTACATGTTCTTGACTGTCGTCTTTCATGTTTTTGACTGTTGTTTTTCACTACTATTGTTTTGACATGATATGGTTATTAATTGATGAACTTGGGCAGATCCATGAAGAAGAAAGCAAAAAGAACCTCCTCAATTAAAAAGGAACCCGGAGTCTCATCATCCAAAAGGTTGTTCTTTTGTGGTTGCCACTTTTCCCTGTATTATTGCTCGCTGAACTGAATGTTCTGAAGGTTTTGACAAGCAGGTTTTCTATCTTCAGGTCCAAAAAAAATCCCCGAAAGAGTGACATTGGTTCCATGGATATTCCAATTCCAGATAAGATGAATGATGCTGATGACGTTGGTTGTGAAACGAGCAGTGGGAAAAAAGAACTTGTGCAGAAGGAAGATAACGATATCACACAGAAACAGAGATCCAAGACTTCCAAAGTTTCCTTTGAGAGCTCATTGGCGCTTGAAGTCCATTCATCTGACAAGGTCCTTTCTCCATCTGATACTGTGTCATCTTTTAACATATTTTCACATTATTGGCATTATATATCTTGTGATACAAATTCTTTTGGATGCAATCTGTACAGAAGCATGAACCAGATCTTCAAAGCAATGATGCTTCATCTGTTCCGTAAGTATTGATTTCTACATAACTTGTAACCTTGAACATAATCCTAGTTCTTTACATGTTCTTGACTGTCATCTTTTGTGTTTACTTCTACCTACTAGTTTTATGTTAAAGATTGTTTTCCGCATCACCTTGATATGTCACTACTATTGTTTTGACATGATATGGTTATTGGTTGATGGACTTGAGCAGATCCATGAAGAAGAAAGCAAAAAGAACCCCCTCAACAAAAAAGGAACCTGGAGTCTCGTCATCCAAAAGGTTCTTTTGTTGTTGTACATTTTTGCCTGTAGTATTGCTCTCTAAACTGAATGTTCTGACGGTTTTGAGAAGCTGGTTTTCTATCTTCAGGTCTAAAAGAAAACCCAAAAAGAGTTATGTTGAATCCCTGGATATTCCAATTCCAGATAAGACGAATGATGCTGCTGATGTTGGTTGTGAAACAAGCAGTGGGATAAAAGAACTTGTGGACAAGGAACAAGTTGCCTTTGAGAGCTCATTGGCGCTTGAAGTCCATCCATCTGACAAGGTCCTTTCTCCATCTGATACTGTGTCATCTTTTAACATATTTCCAAATTATTGGCATTATATATCTTGTGATACAAATTCTTTTGGATGCAATCTGTACAGAAGCATGAACCAGATCTTCAAAGCAATGATGCTTCATCTGTTCCGTAAGTATTGATTTCTACATAACTTGTAACCTTGAACATAATCCTAGTTCTTTACATGTTCTTGACTGTCATCTTTTGTGTTTACTTCTACCTACTAGTTTTATGTTAAAGATTGTTTTTTGCATCAACTTGATATGTCACTACCATTGTTTTGACATGATATGGTTATTGGTTGATGAACTTGAGCAGATCCATGAAGAAGAAAGCAAAAAGAACCCCCTCAACAAAAAAGGAACCTGGAGTCTTGTCATCCAAAAGGTTCTTTTGTTGTTGTACATTTTTGCCTGTAGTATTGCTCTCTAAACTGAATGTTCTGACGGTTTTGACAAGTTGGTTTTCTATCTTCAGGTCTAAAAGAAAACCCACAAAGAGTTATGTTGAATCCCTGGATATTCCAATTCCAGATAAGATGAATGATGCTGCTGATATTGGTTGCGAAACAAGCAGTGGGATAAAAGAACTTGTGGACAAGGAACAAGTTGCCTTTGAGAGCTCATTGGCGCTTGAAATCCAACCATCTGACAAGGTCCTTTCTCCATCTGATACTGTGTTATCTCTTAACATATTTTCAAATTATCATTGGCATTATACACCATTCTGATATGATTCCTCTTTTGGATGCAATATGTACAGAATCATGAGACAGGTCCTCAAAGCAATGATGTTTCATCTTCTCTGTAAGTATTGATTTCTAAACTTGCTGACCTTGGACATATCCTAGTTCTTTACTTGTTCTTGACTCTTGTTTTTCATGTTTATTTCTACCTACTACTTTTATGTTAGATATTGTATTTCACATCACCTTGATTAGCCACTACTATTGTTTTGATATGATATGGTTATTCATTGAACTTGAGCAGATCCACGAAGAAGAAAGCAAAAAGAACCCCCTCAACAAAAAAGGAACACGGAGTATCTTCATCCAAAAGGTTATAATTTTGTTGTTGTACACTTTTCCCTGCAGTGTTGCTCTTTGAACTAAATGTTTGAGGGTATTGACGAGTAGGTTTTCTATCTTCAGGTCTAAAAGAAAAGCCCAAAAGAGTGACACTGAGTCCCTGGATATTCCCATTCCAGATAAGATGGAGGATGCATCTGATGTTGGTTGTGAAACGATCAGTGAGAAAAAACTTGTGGACAATGAAGATGACATGATCGCACAAGCAGAGTCCAAGACATTAGAAGTTGCCTTAGATAGCTCATTGACGCCAGTGCACTCACAACATTGTCAAAACGAAGGAAGCTAGAATATAAAGATGTTAAAAGTTTTTATTTGGGGAAAAGTCAGTAGTTATTAGTCGTTATTAGTTCAAATCTAAAAACCCTGTACTATTATTTAATCCCATAGTTCTTCTAACTTTGAAAGCTATGAGATCCTTAGTTTGTCAACGTAGTTTATTTGAATGTACAGCTGGTGGATTCCATGCTCAACCAAGTTCATGGTGGTGCATTGGCCTTTTTAAGGACATGAATGATTATCCAACTGCTTCTTGCTGTTATTTATTTGTTTTCCCTTTGCAACTTGATTTTTTCTGAGAGTTCTTTTCATTTCTCTCTTTGTTGTGTTGTGAACTTTCCACGTTCACAACAAAGCAAAGTGATGTGAATTCTTTTTGTGAAGTTGAGTTTTGGGGTGAACTGACTTTAGTTAACTTTGTTTATCACAGTTCGTTCATAAATGGGCGAAGTATTCATTTTAGTCTGTTGTGTTTTTAGGGAGGGTCACTTTTGGTTTGTAGCGTCCAAAAAAGTGTCCATTTTGGAGCCTGACTCGAGTAAAACAGTAGAATTTTTTGGCCCAAAAGTTGCATCTAGTAACTGGAGTGTAGCATGTCTATCATGCTGATGTCAGACTCAAGTCATACACATACATAGTTTCTTTTTTCAATGATTTTTTTATTATTATGTGTGAAACACAATATATTAGTGTGGCACCTTTAGGAAACTTGTTAAATTAATAAAACCAGGAAGCTCTGCAAGTTAAAAAGAAGAAGACAAAATGAAAGAGTTGTCATTTGTCAGTTGTACGTTGAGAGCTCTGCCTTGCCATGCAAATTATTAGACTAACAAATTGAAATTGAGAAAATAGTAAGGAATTCGTAGCCTCACTATAGGAAATAATTTTAATAATGTAAGAACATTATTATTTTCTACCAAAAATAATTCGAATGAATCCTCAACTTTACCTAACTCGTATTTAATCGTTGCGGCATTTTAATTTGATGACGTTATTTCTGGGTGAGTATAGGTCTCACCTACTGAAAATCTTAATTATACTTCTGCTAAAACTCCAAGCCTGCAATAAATGAAATAAGATTTTGAAAAAAAACAGACTTCATGATAAATTGAATTGATTTAGCATATCATAAAAACAAGTCCCCGTGTGAAAATGATTAAACAATAAATATAAGGGAGATGCAAACTTTTTATATTACTAAACTCGACATTTTTAAGAATAAAGCGACTCGACATTTTATAGCAGCCTTTGTTGGTTATATTACCTTATTTATAAACTGCTACATATTATTTTTTTTTAAAATCGTAGATGTTAATATATGTTGGGCACATCACCCTTTACCTAATTTATACAATTAGATTATAGATAAGAGAAAAGCCTTTTTAATTTGTACGTTCATTAATCTGTCTTTGCGTCTTTGATTTTACTATACCAAACTCTTACTATATTGTTATAAACAAATAATAATAATAATAATAATAATAATAATAATAATAATAATAATCGTTTAAGGTTTATAATAATAATATAATTAGAAAACAAACCGTCAATGATCGAAAATATTATAGACTCAAGTATAATGAAATTATAATGTGGAGGATGTATACTGTAGTAATTAATTAAAAAAAAAATTAATAGCCAGTATCCATCTAGACCAACTCTGATAATGATAATTATTCCAAGAAAATAGATTCCAACTTGCAGCTTATAATTATCGACGAGTAATTACATTATAAGTTTTTCAAATTTAAATTAATTCTAATTAGCTATATATACCTACAATACATCGAGTGTGTTCACACAAAGTGAAATCTGGAAAGATAACGTGTACACTTATCGAGCTTATGGAGACTTGGGTAGGTAATTGTGTGACAGACAAACTACAAGTTATTTATGTAATTTGGAATAGAGGAAGTGAATACAACTAAACATGTGGCGTGATTCTAGTGAATTATGATTCTAGTAAAATTATGATTATTGTATTGTGGTTTCAATTTCGATTAGGTTATTATCTATAGAAATAATTGTATGACAGATGTTATCGTTAGAAAACTGATCCAAATTAAAAGTGATTTGTTAAGGTATGAAATTAATGAGTTATGAGGTCTTATGTGTAGATATTCTGTTGTAATTTTAATTTAATAATAAACTAAAATAAAAATATAAAACTTTTCCTATCATAAATAATAATGTTATGATTGTGAGATATAGATTTTCTTTCAGATATTCGGTCGTTAGAAAGAAAGAACGACTCACATTCTGACATAATAGATCTTAAAAAAAACTATTCTGACATAATAGATCTTAAAAAAAACTATGATTTTCGTCTTTAAAATTTTGATTTCAACTTGAAATACATCAGATCGATATATTGTAAAAAAACAGAAAACAATTGTCTCAATTAATTTGTCAATAAAATGAGACATAAATAACTTTTATAAGAATGGAACGTTCTTTCACTAACTACTCGAGAAATCATTATTTTTAGAATTGGGATCCTAAGGTTATAATATTCAAATGAGAGTTGAATGATTCTATCATATAATCAGATATGGATCATAATAAATTGTACAAAAGAATAACTACTATGCTTCTATATTTGATTATAATGAGTATGTAATTATATGTTATTACATCTATACTTGATTAATTAAAAACTCTAAATTAGTTCAAACTTAATTGTCAAACCCCATATCTTATGATGCGTCTACAACGACTAAATTCCTCATTAATCTTCTAGAGAACAATAATCCCTTTCTATCCTAATAAATAATCTCTAATTATATTAGAAAGAGAAGTGAAACCTAAACACATAAGTTCTTTTTTAGGGAATTGATTTCCATATAATGTTATATATTTATATTATATGTTTTATATAGTAATAACATTTATTTAGAACACGTAAAAAAAATATTGGGACAAATGATGTCATTATAAAGAGATTGTTTGACCGTAAAGATATACAAAGGAACATAAAGATTAAACCTAGAAACACGATTATTATTCTTCTTATTTTCCACATTTGAAAGAGTATTCTTGTATATTATTTCTTTATCGTTCATTCTTTTGCTATTTATACTATTTATGTTTTTCAGTGTTTATACTATACTATTTTAAATGTGACGAAAAACGCATAATTGATCATTTGGATTATTTTTTTCTTTAATTGTAAGCTCTACACTTTATATGATAATTGATCAGTATAATATATATAAAAAAAAAAAAAAAATTCCTAAACAAATTTCAAAATATTAAATAATCTAAACAAAAATAACCAAAATAATTCAAAAAAAACAACAACTCATTTTGTACGTGATGTTTTATTTCCAAATATTTCTTCAATTAAGAAAGTGAAAGAGAAAAAATAGTATTATATTAATTAGCTCATATACATGCTTTCTCTAAATTTAGCTTGAAAGATGAACCATTCATACAAAGACAAGTGTCAAAACCATACATGCTATAGGTTTGAATATATTCTTCTTATTATAGTGTTCGGATATTTAAAATAATGAGTTAAAAATAGTTATTATTTTAAAAAATCAAAATAAAATTAATTATTATAATTTTCTCCACCTTTAGCGTCACTCTAATAATTGCGAAGAAACACTACTTTGGTAAAACTAATGAAGAGTACGTATGTTTAATTAATATATTTTTTAAAAAGCAATTTTTCTTTTTTTAAAAAAAAGGGTAGAGGAAAAAGAAATGCTGAGGAGATTACAATATAGAGAATCAAATTCTCACTAATGAGGCAGAAGTTTAAATAGTTAACCAATGAGCGATTAAATTTTTTGTAAAAAAATAATTTAGTTTTAAGATGTAGGTTTAGAAACAATGATGAAGTGTAAATGGATGCAAAATACAAATTTGAGCAACCAGTTGAAACCACTGATAAAGGAGGAAATTTTTTATGTAAAGATTTGATGTTGTGATATTTAAAAGAAGAATTATTGAATTCATTAATTCCCTATTTTATGATAATATAGAACATAAAAGAAAAAAAACCTTAAACTTAGATATATAAGAGTTTAAAATTATACTTGGCCTAAATTATGTTTGTGGTTCTAGTTACAAAACTATTCAAAGTTTTTTGTGACAACTTTTTGGGCAAAAATTGGTGGAATTTTAGGACAAAGGTCCATTTTAAATAATTTTCCAAGAAATGGACTTGCGTTGACTCACATGAAAGAGACTGATTGTGATCAGAAGAGCCTTTGGAAATCTCATATTATTTGGAAAATGGGTAAAATGGACCTATCCTGGTTTAATAGTCTCACTTCAGATGTCAGATGAAAAAAAAAATGTGATCTCCTTATATGAATTTAAGCCGTTGTGCTTTCATTAGCTAGCTTTCAAAGTTGAGTTAATTTTAAAATCTATTCCTGAGAACATCGTTTAAGTGTGTACGTGTATATATTTTCTTAACTTTTTGAGATGCTCTTTTAAATCGAGAATATATCAAAAATAACTTATAATTTGTGAGTGCAAGAAAAGAAATATTTACTGTCCGTAGTAGGTACGTTTGTGAATATTTGGCTTTTGCTTTTCCAACTCTATATAAACTCTCCCCTTTCTCTCTTTCCATTAACTTGAGATTACTCACTATTTCTTTTTCCTCTTATACCGGCAATAAAAGTAGGTAAGCATGCCATCAGAATCCGGCAAAGTTGTTTGTGTTACCGGCGCCGGAGGTTTCATTGCCTCTTGGCTCGTTAAACTCCTTCTAGAAAAAGGCTACACTGTCAGAGGAACCGTTAGAAACCCTGGTAAAATTAACATTCAATTTTTGTAAAAAATTCATGATACATTTCCCAATTGATTCAATTTGTTTATTCTGAAAATGTGCGTGTGTTCAGATGATCCCAAAAATGGTCACTTGAAGGAACTTGAAGGTGCAAAGGAGAGACTGATTCTGTTGAGAGCTGATCTTCTAGACTATCAGAGTTTGAGAGAAGCAATTTATGGCTGTGACGGGGTTTTCCACACCGCCTCCCCTGTCACTGATGATCCAGTAAGCATTCATGTTTTTTTTTTTTTTTTGTTAAAAGTAAGCATTTGAGTCGAGTTCTTTTGAAAACAGCCTATTTACATGCACATAATGTTGATTCTCCATTTCAAAAAATTATTCTACAAAATGGTATTTAGAATTAAAGCCATTAGAATTGCTTCACAGGATTGTTTACAGCCAATTAGCTTTCTTGTGGCTCTGGATTCTTCCTTTCATTTTCTGATAGTGGTTGATAGAGATATATCGAAAAGAACAGGGATGGAAGAGACTGAAATATAGAGTATATTTTATTTTTTTTAAAAAGAAGGAAGGATCAGTTACGTAAATTTTGGGCCCACGTCTGTAACCATAATTGATCATTAGCTAACATGTCGAAGACGCACTAGCAAAGTTGTTTTAGCGTTTAGTTCCACTAATACATGCCTCGAGCGCCGGAGTTAAATTTTTCGCAAAAAAAATAATAAATAAATATTGAAAGGAGTCGAAGAATATTCTATCATTTACGATATATACACGTAAAAATAATTCAAATCTTATACATAAACTGTATTTTTCGTTGAAAATGATTTGGATCAGGGAAGAATCAGGTAAAGCCAGCCAAGGGTTCATCTGAATCACAGTTATTTTTTAATACTTAGTTATTCATAGTTTGCATCCACTCACTTTGCTCTCTGTCTCTGCATGCAAGTTTGAAATATACTATTCTTTTTACACTATTTGTCCGTTTTTGGTTGATAAATGGTGAAGGAACAAATGGTGGAGCCAGCAGTAATTGGGACTAAGAATGTGATAACAGCCGCAGCAGAAGCCAAAGTTCGAAGAGTTGTGTTTACTTCGTCAATTGGTACAGTATACATGGACCCCAACCGGGCCCCTGATAAAGTTGTGGACGAGACTTGCTGGAGTGATCTTGACTTCTGCAAGAATACTAAGGTCCGCTAGTACCTCAAATTGGAAATTGATAGTGACAGTTGATATAGTATTTCAATTTGCTTGATGTGTTTATGCAGAATTGGTACTGCTACGGGAAGACGGTGGCGGAAAAGACAGCGTGGGATGAGGCAAGGGAAAAAGGAGTGGATTTGGTTGTGATTAATCCAGTGTTGGTGCTTGGACCACTGCTTCAACCAACAGTGAATGCCAGTGTTCTTCACATACTGAAGTACCTAACTGGCTCTGCTAAAACATATGCCAATTCAATTCAGGCGTATGTTCATGTTAAGGATGTGGCACTAGCCCACATACTTCTCTACGAAGCTCCATCTGCATCTGGCCGCTATATCTGTGCTGAGAGCGTCCTTCATCGCGGCGATGTGGTTGAAATTCTCGCCAAATTCTTCCCTGAGTATCCAATACCCACCAAGTAATAATTTCACTTACCAAATTTTTCAGCAAAATTTAATCATTATTTGAACTAACCTTAGTGCCTAGAATATATATACACGCAGTACAAATTAAAAGAAACCGTAACTAGCTAGTGAAAAACAACTTTTTGTGGCTAGACAGTAAAAATCTATAGCTAGCTAATCTTATTAACTATCAAAAAATCATAATGTAGTACTCCATATATCTAATATTCTTTATGCCTAAAAAGGAACTTGATGTGTTATTAGGTTACCCGACAACCAAAATCGCTACTACCCATTAACAAACATCTTCAAGCAATATTTCTGGACCTGGATTTGCCTTTACCTACAAAACATCAAAATCTTGTCTGGCCCCAGCCACTTCTTATTACTTTCACTTTAACCCATATCAGCATCTAGAGACATCTTTAGTGTCAACAATAGTGGGAGGGGACATCCTTTATTTTTTTAGTAATTTTAATAATCATCTCTAACGATTATTAAACTGAAATAGATATGTCGTATAGTTAGCAATGATTAGTAATTAATCACGTTTGATGATCATAATAATAATAATAATTATTATTATTATTATTATTATATGTTCAGGTGCTCGGATGAAACGAGGCCAAGGGCAAAACCGTACAAATTCACAAACCAAAAACTGAAGGACTTGGGTTTGGAGTTCACGCCAGTGAAACAGTGCTTATATGAGACAGTGAAGAGTCTGCAGGAGAAGGGTCACCTTCCAGTTCCTACTCAAAATGATGAACCTATTAAAATTCACTCTTAATTATAATTAATTAGCTCTTAATTAACTGGTATTAAGGGACGATTATTAATATTGAAAGTTGACGCTGGCTTTCCCCCTTTTTATGTACCAAAAAAAAAAAAGCTACTTAAATTACGTCTTGTGCTTCGTTTTACTATATGTCCTTATGAAATGTTTGTAGTGTTCCTATTTTTGTCACTTGTTAATCCGTCTATCTCAATTTAAATTAAGACACTTAAATTGAAATGAATGAAGTATTTATTTGTTATTATCTATATTGTGTGGTGTATTATAATTAAAATGCCTTGAGCAATGCCAAGAGTTGTTATTTCTTCTCCCCTATGCATAGATTACCAACTAATTGAGATTATTTAAAGCTCAATTGGTATTGTTGCATTTATATTACTAGCGAATTTGTTCGCGCTTCGCGCGGCGGTTAAAATTTTTAAGGAATAATTTTACAAAATTCACAATATTACGTATACCTTCCTTATTTTGATATTTTTTGTAACGATTCTTTAAATTTATTTAAAATAAATATAAATTAATTATAATTTGACAACTTTGTCCTTTTAAATTAATTTCTTCATATTAATTCAAATTATTTTTAAAAGTGACTTATATAATGAAAGTTTTAAAAATAAATCAATATGAAGAAGTGTGAATCTTTATTTGGTAAAAAAGAACACGTTTATATATTTATATACTATAATATATATTATAGTACAAACTTATTTGTGTTGATTTATTTTTAAAGTATTTATTAAATAAGTCATGTTTTTAATAATATGCATTAATATGAAGAAATTAATACAAAGAAGGGCAAATTTGTCAAGTTATAATTGATTTATATTTATTTTAAATAATTTTAAAGAATGGTTACAAAAAAAAAAAAAGGGATGTAGGCGTAATATCGTAAACTACAGAAAAGGTGAGTGTTATAGAGAAAAACCCAAAGAAATTATCCCATTTTTTTATTAAAAAAATAATTTTTGATCTCTATCAATGTCATGTCTTCTTTTTTCTCCGGTTATAACATCATTAATTGTTCTAATTATATTATTTTATCAAGAGAAATACCAACATGAATTTTTTTGTTGTTAAACTTAACAATTAAGATTGAACAAAAGAGAGAATTTATTCTTAAGCAATAAGCTATAATATATATATATATATCCTTTAATTAATTTCATTTCTATTGTACATAGCAAATATTTCGTAGTAAATTATGATACACATACATACAAGCATTTATTGGCAATTGACCCTTTAAATTTCTTTTAATCTAAATAAAAGTTAAAATAAAAAATGAAATGAAAATTAAAAAGAAACTAAAACAACCATTGAATTACATTTTTTCTGGCATATACTCTTTCCCTGTCTTTTATCCTTCACTAATGCATCTACTATTGTTTTGTTCTTTTTTCTCCCTATATGTTGTACAAGCGCGCGGGCGCGCGCACACACAAAATTATTAAATGTTAAGTATTGATGTCTATTACTCAATAAAAACTAATCTCCTCATAAATATGTTATAGTAAAAATTGTAATTTCATAATTATCTATAATAAAAAATATTATAATAAGGATAAAGAAATAAAAATATTATAATACCGGTATTTCGATATAAAAACAGCTATGAAAAATTAAATATGAATAAAAGAATCATATACCTTTTTATAGATTTATTACAACAAAATTTTGAAAAATTTGTAAATTGAAGAACAAAAGTTAATATTTATTTCCAAGAAAATAAGAGTAGCATAAGTCTTTCAGCCTTGTGTTCTTATTTAAACGGTGTTCATATATTTATATTAGTAATTGTAATTTAATTATATATATATATATATATATATATTAAAAGGTTATTTTGTGTTGTTTGGTTATAATATTATTATATCTTTTATTATATTACTTTTTTATTGACATTTTTATGAGGAAAAATAAGAGACCAAATTATATAAATAGAAATTATACAACAAATAACTCTCATACTTCTAAAATTCAATTACTCGTACTTCGAATTAAATTTTAAGTTCGTATAAAAATTATCCTTAAGAGGCATCATAAAGATACACAAGAAAGAATGAATGAAAGAAAGAAAAACATAATACAATACACATATCATTGCGACTTTAATCATTAAAATTAAAAATAGAAGAAAAAACAAAATCAACACATGATTGTCTAAGATCTTGTCATATCCACTTCACAAGCCTATCAATATTTAAAGCTTTCTTCTTCTTTTTCAAGTCAAACAAAGGTAGAGAGGCATCACTCTTGTTGATATTCACTTCACAAATCTATCACGATTCAAAAGCTTTCTTCGTATAAAAATTAAATGTAAGAGGCATCATAGAGATATATAAGAATAAAAAGAGAGAAAAAAATAAAGAAAGAAAAAGTACAATACACATATCATTAAAAAATAGAAGGGAAAAGAAATCAATACATAATTATCTAAGCTCCTGTCAATATCCACCTCAAAAGCCTATCACTATTCAAGAGCCTTTTTCTTCTTTTTCAAGCCAAATAAAAACATGAATATAATACTATGGTGAAAATAAAGGATAAATTTGGATAGAATCTCATGAAACAAAAAATATGAATTTATATAGAAAATAATGGAGGAATACCATAAGGTTTCATATTTAATATTTAAGGGTTATGATTATGAAAAGTTGAAAATTATGAGAGTTATGAATATATGCACATTATATCTAATAAAGAAGATATATTATAGTGAAAGGTGAAAAGCTGAGTACTTGAATATAAAGACTTTATGAGATACTAAAAATAAAATAAATAATTAAATGAAGTAAAATAGTCAAAAAAAAGGAGAAAAATGATAAATATGAATGAAGGTCATAGAGAGGTGACACATCACCTTCTCTATGTTCCTCCTTTATATATATAAATTAGCATACATGCATGCAGATGCAGTTACCAACTTATATATTAGACAAATAGGATTTATATAAACTACCCTAACAAATGTGAAAGTGACATTTATATATAAAAATGCTCTTTGTTTATTCTTTGGTTCATTTATGCCCTTATAGTCAGTGAAATGGGTCAAAAATGTCCTTAAATGAATCATAGATATCCTCCTAGGCTTAATATACAAAACTACCCCACACTTTTTAGGTCAGTTTACAGTTTGCACACCTAAACTATATGTTTAAGCCAAAACTCAATTTTTGTTTTCGTTAAAATATCTGCCAATATCTAATATGTTCTAAACAAAGAGAACAAGCAAAATTACCAGAAACTGAAATTATCCTTTGCTCTTTATATGCTAATAAAAAAACGGAATTCACTTTCACATCCACCTGACCCATTAGGATCGTTAAAGAGACTGATGCCGAAAATATTATAGTTTAGGGGAAATAATAATTTAGCAAAGTTTGGATATTTACAAATAAAAGACATACCACTTGTATAAAAATGTAATGACTAAATATTGAAAGTCAAACATCGGAAGCTTAATTCAAAAGACGATAGTAGGTTTCAAAAAGACTAATTTTCAGTCCTTTAACGCAGCTTGCTTATACACCTTTCTAGCTTAAACGTAGTTTCTTTCAATTGGAGCTTGTCACTATGTAGATTAATCAGTCTATTCTAGTTCATCTTATCTACATTAGGAAGACTTTAGGCATCATTAAATTACCCCACACACACACACACACAAAAAAAAAAAAGAGACTTTTAGGCCTCAGCAATCAGAAGTGACCCACTTTTTAGAACCTTACATTAATAAAGAATTACATGAGGACGAGATAAGTTGGGAACTCAGAACTAGCAGAGCCTCATATATTAATTAAGAAAAGATTTTGGCCAACGAATTGTTAGAAAAATGAAAGATGAGCACGTTATGGGACTTAATTTTTTGTGTACATACAGATAATCCAAACAAGTAAAAGGGAATTAGGACTTTTCTAACTCTTATGTTGTGTTACAACTTACAATCATCATCAACATCATAATTAATCAACAAAATAGGTGAATGCATGTGGTTGAAGCAAAATGTCAGACAATCACGTCTAAGTTGAAATAGCATACCAAAGATTAATGTGGGGAAAGGAACTTCTTCACCCCTCTTTTAGATCCAATTAGATTTCTTACACGACTAGAATCTGAATTAGTCAGAACCCAAAATGAATATCGGACACCAATAATCCATGGCCAAGTTGCTTTGAGGGTTCCCAAATATTCAGCTATCTTCATAACTTCCTATGGATTTTCTAGCCATCCTTTGAATCCAAGATTCCTAATTTGCTTGGAATCCTTGAGGTCTTGAAAAGAATCTAACAAATTTTTGCGTATTGTTGTTGTTCAAAAGTGTTTTTAAAATTTGATGAAAGCACTGTACAAAATAAGTTGATTTTAGAAGTTTGGTCAAACAGGCTAAGGAAACATAGATGATAGAGCCAAACAATACATTTCAACATTAAACTTCTCATCAAAAAACATCCCTTAAACATGATTAACAACGAAATCAAACCAACTAAAATTAAATTCAAGATTAAGGAAATACAGATAAAACTCAAGATCAAGGAAAACTAGATAACAGAGCTAATTTTATTTTCATATATGGCCTTTCAGGAGGCATCAACAGTTCTCTATATATAAAAAGTCTATATGGGATTCTCCTCATTTCAAACTAATTCTAACATTACAACACTGGATCATTGGCAATAATGCCTATGAAAACAGGTTAACACGAAACGAGTTCCAACTGAATTGCACACAGTATCTGTTACATTTAACCCTTCAGTAAACATGTCAATTAGTGGTCCTCTGCTGAGGCAACTGCATGCGTAAAATGTCTTCTCTAGGTAGATTGTTCAATTCAGAAACTTGTAAACCTTCTTGCCCTGTAAGCGCCAGAAGATGTGTACCTTCCTTATTTTTCCGGAAAGCCAAGTATAAGATACTGCTCAGATAAACTAACAAACATGAGGCACCTAATAGTCCACAAAGAACTTTAACCGCCTTTCCTAAATGGCTATCCTTGAGAGAGGTAACTAACTTTTCTGCTAAATAGTATATATTTATTCCCATGATTAGTGTACCAATAACCCAGGTGGCTGCTGAAACCTGTAAAAAGTATTAACCGGAAAAAATTGATCAGTCAATGTGGAGCAAAGGTTGGACAGCATTGCTAGTATTCGAGATAAGAAAGTAAACCAAGAATGCAGAGAGAACTTTTTGGCCAAGCCATAGGCATATAGAAACATATTATGGAATATACACAAACGATTTTCAAACTACTAACAAGAAAGGTGATTGGAAATTACGGCCTAAGTTAATTATGCAAAGAAAGGGAAGCGCCCATTGTCGTACCTTTTGAACTCCCAAACTCCTTTATTGTTACCCAATGTGTTTCAGTTTGATGCTATGCAACTTTTGACAAAATGAATCTAAACTTTTTGCATGCAGGTTTTGTATCAGAAAGTCGACTATCCCTGATCAAGAGAGCAAGAGTTCTATACTATTAGAGACTAAGGACCTGCTACAGTTGACCCAACCTTGATGCTGTAAAATCGGGCGCTCTTTGAATTACTTGTTATCCATTAAGCTACAATTGTTTCATCAGTATTTTTAGTTTTTTACACATGAAACTCCTGTAATTTCTCATTGGTGCAACAATAGTGTGCAAAAACTAAATAAGAGCATCTAGAAGATCTCTCACCGCAACTGGATTTGCATGTGAACCCATCTTGGTCTTACTGCTTGTGAATTTGAGCAATGGAATCAGAGCAAAGGGGAGCTCAAAAGATAAGATCATCTGCAGAATACAGATAAGATATTTGGCTTAATATTAACAATCTAGAATAAGAACTTCTCATGAAAATTTTGCCAACCATGTTATAACTGAGACCTCAGTTATGTATCATGTTTGTATTATTAGCAATAAACTTTTAATGTCAATGTTCTAAACTGAATTGAGTACCTAGTGTACCCCGATATAGCAATTATGTATCTGCAAGGTTCCTCTAAATGAACCAGTCAAAAGCCTCATTATGCAACCAGGAAAATGAGTTTGGTTCAAAAGAAATGTTTCTGAGCAGGATAGTAAAAAAATATGACAGCAAAATGAAGCAACAAATAGTAATACACATTGAAGAATAAGAGACTACGTGCGACAACTAAATGATACAACTAATAAAGAGAAGAGGAGACGTAGCTAGTCCCCTACCTCTCCTCCCACATAAAGTACGACAACACTCATCTACCTACTAACTTTCCATCCTAATCCTCGACCTCCAAACCTTCCTATCTAGGGTAATGTCCTCAGTAAGCTACAGTTGTGACATTCCTATCTAATCACCTCCTCCCAGTTCTTTTTCGGTCTACCTCTAACTCCTGCTACAATCAACTCCTCACACCTCCTTAGTGGCATATGCGCACCTCCTTTTCACATGCCCGAACCATCTTCGACTCATTATGTTTTGATTCTTGATCTCAAGAACAGTACATTCTCAGTTTTTCATCTTCCCAAATAAGTTTCTACACCTATATTTGTATGGTAAGAATAGAAATATCTAGAAAATGACAACCGGGTTGTGCCAATTCAAATATGCATGTGTTTAATGTTCCACTCCTCTAAGCCAGTCCATGGTCAGTCCAATCCATGGTCCTTTTAAGGAGATCAATTTTATTGTTATTTATCAAACTCATGAATAGTCCATATAATAAGGTCAATTTATATTTCAAGTGTTGTTACATATAAACAAAGAGCTCAGCATAAATGGTGGAGGACTCAAACAACCTCTTAACATTTTGGGGGTATAGAATATGTAGACCTAGTTCACGCAAGTGGAAGACCCCAACAGTCAGTCCACTTGTCAAGTTTACATTATCCAATTTCATACCACAAAAGAATTTTCCACAGGATGGCCAGTGTTCTAATAACTGTACGAAAAGCTTAAGTACAGATACTTTACCGAAGCAATAATGATCAAGTTTCCAGCCCCACCAGAGCCTCCAATGAGTGAAACAACTAAACTTGGAACTATGGCTAAGCATCGAGTTAAGAAGTTCCTAATCCATGGCTTCAGTCGCAAATCAAGAAAACCCTACAGAACAATAAAACAAATATTAGTTGCACAACTTTGAATAGTTAACTTACTACCCTAAGTTAAAACATAAGTGATCGTTGATTTACATTCATTGTGGCTCTCTTGCACCAGATAAAGGAAGAGGTTTGGTTTTACATTT
The DNA here is from genome assembly GCA_029582245.1 of Solanum etuberosum. Lineage (NCBI taxonomy): Eukaryota > Viridiplantae > Streptophyta > Magnoliopsida > Solanales > Solanaceae > Solanum > Solanum etuberosum. Next base: position 28,258 of record JAJONR010004334.1, read on the forward strand.
AACCTAAACTAATCATGAAGGTCCACCAATCAAGAACCAACTTTGAATAAACCTATACAGATTATCAAAACAGAATACTAATTCGATTTTACCTAACAATTATATATTATAGAACCTCATTCCACCCCTAGTTTTAGGATACAGTAAGAAGTACAAACCCACTCAGATATATTTCTCATGTTCTTTGATAAATCAAGAAATTGGTCTCTCTATGAAACGAGTTAATCCCAAATGCTTGTCTTAGATCTTAACAAAGTTGAATACAGGTGATCAAGTTATGTTTTTTAAATGTCAAAAAGAACATGAGAAATTATTAGACAAAATGATATAGCATTTGATTACCTGCATAACATATTGCCCAGCGTATGTCCCAGTTATAGTCGAACTCTGCCCTGATGCTAGTAAAGCAATTGCAAATAGCTTGGAACTCCAGTTGCCTAAAACATTCTGTAAGTAGTAACGTAAAAAGGAACATCGTCATTAAGACTTAAAACATCATAAAATGGATGAAAAAATATAGCTTTGTATAATTGAATCTCAATGACGTTGTAGTATGGTGTCACCTACTTTGAGTAAAAAAGAGGCTTTGTTCAAGTCTAAGTCCTGACACTTCTCCTGATCATCTGGGCTCATAGAAGGGGAATTGCAGACAGCACCAGTTACTGAGATAACTGATACGTTAATAAGAAATGCCAGCATCAAAGCCAGACCACTTTCGATCAGATAATATCTGCATGCCTCCTGGAAAAAATTATTTCACTAATTATGTCAAAACTTGCACACCTGTAAGTTGTAACATAATCCTATGCAGAAATTCAAAATAAAAAGAAAGATTAGGACATCAAAATAGTTTAGGGTGTTCCAATGTGAACCCAAAATAATCCTTTAATTTTACAGGAACTAAAGAAAAAGGAGAACAAGAAATGAACTATCTTTTAAGTCAACCACGTCGTGTACGAAGGTTGCTGACCATCTTACTCGGGAATAACTTGTCTAACCACAAAATAATTGAACTCATAAATTATTGAGATAAATTTGGGTACGAGAAGATACTCCAAACAAAATGACAACATGAGTTTATAGTAACATAGTATGACCATAAGCATCAACGATAAAATGATGCTACTTGATTCGCAGCTAACATCAACAAGCATAGGATAGTCAAATTTTCTAAATGTTTTCTTTTCTTAGATTGATATGCATGCATGAGGAGGTTTTTCATTATTAAACATACTTTGATGCCATTGACGGATCGAGGGATTTTCCTGGAAAGCACCAGGGCTGAATGGAGGAAAAGATTGTGGCTGCAGAAAGTGAAAATTATCAGCATGACAATAGTAAAATGATTATCCAAAAAAAAATACAGAGAACATCCATATACACTTACGGCATAACCATAGCACCAAGAAGTGAAATAGCAAGCTTAGTAGCACCAGTCCCTTTGAGTTGAGGAACGAAAAGCCCGTGGAGAACTTCTGAGGTGTCCGGTTTTGCATATCCAAGCTCCACAAAGAAGCATATTGCTACGGTAAGTACCAGGAACGCAATAAAGAATTCAAGTGTCCGAACCTGTAATGTTAGTACACTTCATTATCAGCTGAATAAGAGACAGAAGGATAGATACAAAGACATTTGCTTTAAACTAGTTTTAGTCTACGTGTGTTGCACATGTGTACCACGTTAATCAATAAAAACTAGACAAACAAAACAAACTGATTTTTGAAAAATAATGCTAACATTAAAATAAATGCAAAAAAATATTCAAATGTCATTATATTGCCACAGTAGCTAAATCTAATATGTTTAATTTGAACATAATGATGACTTAACTTAAATTAGTTGTATAGTAACTTAACTTAAAAATTTCGTGGAAACAATGCTCTCGGTGCACGATAGCTCCCTTTGCTAACTTGCACCAAAACCCATTCTCATGGCGAAAAGAGGTCGAGGTAGGCCACGAAAAGATGTGCTGATCGTTGCAAAGGCTACGGCACGTGCCCCCTCTGCGGGGTAAAGGATAGACACTGGTTTCGAGTTGAGCCCCTCAATCACTGCGACTGAAATAAGGGGAACTCCGGTAGATGAGGAATCACTTATACACAATCGAGGAAATGGGATGAGTACTGAGAAATCTCTATTGCACGTATTCAGAGAAGTTATATTGGGTAAGGGTGTTATTGAATCTGGGTCCACAAGCTATGGAAACATGAAGGAAACTACCCAAGGGGTGCAGGAAGACGAGCCAGAAACCCAACCTTCAGGTCCTAAGACAGGAGTTGCTCAACAACTAAATTTGGGGGAAGACGCAAATACAGATGGGAAGAAAACTTGGAACAGCCTGTTCACATTGAACCGTACTGCCACCACGGGTATGCCTTTATCCTACAACCCACCGAAGATAATTGATAGACGACCAGTAGCGGTATTAGAGGCACCGGAAATAGCGAAACAGACTGATGAATGGAATAATGCTCTAGTGGTCTATACGTTTGGTGAAGCACCTGCCTTCTCCTACATGAACAATTATATTGCTAGGTACTGAAATTTTGTTGCAGTACCTGAATTATATAACCACGATGCGGGTTGCTACATAGTGAAATTCCAAAACCAAAATGATAGAGATGAAGTCCTGTTCACTGGCCCTTACACTATTAATAGTAGACCCCTCATCCTTCAAGTCTGGACACATGATTTTGATTTTAATCAAGAGTTGCCTACTACTATACAATTATGGGTGAAGCTACCTGACCTCCCCTTGAACTATTGGGGTGCGGAAACTCTTAGTAAAATTGCTAGTCGACTGGGGAAACCACTCTTTGCGGATGCGTGTACCGCTAAACAGAAAAGATTATCCTATGCCAGAGTCTTAGCGGAAATGAATGTAACACAAAATTTGCCAGAAGAGGTTGAAATTGTTGATCCTGCAGGAAGGACTTTTGTTCAAAATATTAAGTATGACTGGAAACCTCTATTTTGTAAGAAATGTACAAGATTTGGTCATACATGCAGCGTCGATGAGGGTAGAAACATTCAACCGCCAAATAGGAGGGGTCAAGCGGAAAGAGTTTCACCAAGACGAGGTAGGAGAAATCAGGTGCAAAAGTGGATCCCTAGACCAGTGAAAAACAATGATACATGCCTCCCCCCACATATAGATGGTACAGATGATATGAACAAACACGATCAAAATAAGGAACCTCACAAGGCAATGAGCATACAACACCAGAAACGAACGGAGGAAAAGCAAACGAAGTTACAAGAAGAGTGGTGCGACACTCCAGAAAGGATAATCATTTCCATTGGCATGGATAGCAGGCAAAGTGGTTTATCATACGCAGAGTTGGTGCAGTTGGATACCACTCAGAGGAAACTACAGACAGGGACAACATTGAAGATGGCTAATGTTTTCTCTCCACTGTCTGAGGGAAATGAGGCGAGAAGACAGACTGAGAAACCTCCTGAAGGGAGGGTACACCTCTCTCTTTGATGAACTGGTTAATCTGGAACGTAAGGGGCATGAATAGCCCCTTCAAACAAAAGGCAATGACAAGGTATTTGGTAAAACACAAAATTTCTTTGGGTGGAATACTAGAAACAAAGGTGAAGGAACATATGTTCTCTAAATGTGTGGATAAGATAGCTAGGGGCTGGAGTTATGCGCATAACTACTCATTAGCCGAAAATGGGAGAATCTGAATTTTATGGAAGCCTGCTGAAATGACTATTCTGATAGAAGAAACACATGATAAATTTATGCATCTAAAGGTAGCAAGTAAGAGTTCCAATTTTCATTGTCTGCTAACAGTGATCTATGCCAAAAATTCTAGAGAGGAAAGGAGAACCTTATGGCAGGAACTACTCAGAATAGGTCCTACCATCACTGAACCTTGGTGTATTTGTAGAGATTTCAATTCTCCCCTGCTAGATTTGGACAGAATTGGGGGACAACATGTCAGTGAATCTGAAACAAAAGACTTCCTACAAGTAATAAATGTGCTAAACCTTACAGATATGAAATCTATCGGAAGAAGGTATACTTGGACAAATGGTCACATATGGAGTAGAATTGAGAGGGCTCTTTGTAATAATTCTTGGGTGATACAACACGGAACACTGACAGCTCAATTCAAGGAGAATAATTTTTCTGATCACTCGCCGATTTCTTATTGAGCACCACAATGCAGGTAGTGGACACCACAGACCTTTCAGATTTCTGAACATACTGACTGAACATGAGAACTTTTCAAACATTGTGACGACCATCTGGAAACAAAATGTAAAAGGAGGAGATATGTATAGAATATGGCAAAAAATGAAGCTGTGTAAAGAACCTCTCAAGAGGTTATTTACGCAGGAAATGGGGAGCTTAGACAATAGAGTCGCTGAGGCAACAGAGAAGCTAGAATCCATCCAAAAACAGACCACTCAGCATGTGGGGACTAGTGATGCCAACACTCTCTTTGACATAGAAAAAGAAGCTGTAGTTGAACTTCAAAAGTGGTCTGATCACCAGGAGAAGGTGCTGAAACAGAAATCTAAGGCTCACTGGCTTGAAGTAGGAGACAACAACAACAGGTATTTCTTTGCCTGTATGAAAACTAGAGCCAACTTGAATAATATTTCTATTCTAACCAGTCTTGATGGTAGACAGCTCCTAAAACATGATGAAATTGAGAAAGAGATACTTCAATTTTATAAAAGCTTGATGGGTTCTAGGAATAATTGTCTGCCTAGTATTGATATAAAGGTAATGAGGAAAGGACCAAGACTTGGACTGATTAAACAAAGGGAGCTGTGCGAGACTGTTACACAAGAGGAGATTAAAGATGCTTTATTTGATATACCTGATGACAAAGCTCCTGGTATAGATGGTTATAATGCATGTTTTTACAAGAAATCTTGGACCATTGTTAAGGAGGATATTTATAGTGCTGTTCAAGAGTTTTTTCACAAGAATATTTTGTTGAGAGAGGTTAACACTACAGTTGTTACTCTCATTCCCAAAAACTCTCATCCTGGAACAATAAAGGACTTTAGGTCAATAGCTTGTTGCCCCATTCTTTACAAAATTATATCCAAGGTTATCTCTAACAGAATTAAAAAGGTTATTGACGAACTAGTTGGACCAAACCAGTCTGCTTACCTACCTGGAAGAGTTATATCAGATAACATAATTCTCAGTCATGAACTGGTAAAAGGCTACACAAGGAAGCAGGTGTCACCTAGATGTATGATCAAAGTAGAAATCCAGAAGGCATATGACTCTCTTGAGTGGGTATTTCTCGAACAAATACTACAGAATTGGGATTTCCCAGTAGAATGATAGCATGGATAATGATTTGTGTTACAACAGTGAGATACAGCTTCCTGATTAATGGTAGATTGTCCAGCACAATAGAGGCAAAAAGAGGCCTCAGACAAGGTGATCCTATGTCCCCTCATCTCTTTGTATTGTCTAAGGAATATCTAAACAGATGTCTCTCCACCTTACAAGAGAATCCAGAGTTTAATTACCACCCTAGATGTCAGAAATTGGGCATCACCCACCTTAGCTTTGCGGATGACTTGTTGTTGTTCACAAGAGGTGATGTGAAGTCTGTCCAAATCCTGAAAAACAAGTTCTTGATGTTCTCTGAACCATCTGGTCTGAAAGCCAATCTCAATAAGAGTCAAATATATTTTGGAGGGGTGCCTAGGGATACTAAAGAAGACATCTTACAGAACCTTGGATACGAAGAGGGAGAGCTTCCCTTCAAATATTTAATAGTACCTCTGTCAACAAAGAGGTTAGCTGTTGCACAATGCAGGCCACTAGTAGAGAAGATAACTGCTAAAATTACTTCATGGATGGCTAGAAGGGTCTTATATGCCAGAAGAATTCAACTAATTAGAGCAGTCTTGATGGGAGTGCAAGCTTATTGGTCACAACTATTTCTGCTCCCCCAGAAGATTATTAAACTGGTAGAGGCTACATGTAGAAGCTACTTATGGTCAGGAGAAGCACAAATCATCAAGCGAACTCTTGTGGCATGGGATAAAATATGCTTACCCAAAGGAGCGGGAGGACTGAACATCATCAATATGTGAATCTGGAATCAAGCAGCACTTTGCAAATTACTTTGGGCTTTAAGTCAACAGAAGGAAAAACTCTGGATCACCTGGATTCACACGTACTATATAAAAAGGGAAAATTGTTTTACTATGGACCTTCCTAAACAATCATCATGGATGGTGAGGAAGATACTAAATATGAGGAAGTTTTGGGCATCCACATTTCAGAGGCATATAAAAGAATTAGAGGAGATGTAGCTAATGTAGAATGGAGAAGCCTAGTTTGTCACTCAGTTGCCTGCCCCAAACAAGTGTTTACGTTATGGGTAGCACTTCATGGAAGATTGAGAACCAAGGATGTCTTACTCAAATGGGGCATGCAAATTACTGGAGATTGTGTTTTATGTGGAAGTCACCTTGCCTCACCTATTCTTTGACTGTGTGTATTCCACTGAAGTGTGGCAAGGAATACTACTTTGGTTGCACTGGCAAAGGACCATACTGACGTGGGAACAAGAATGCTGCTGGATACAACAAACATGCAAGTCAAGAACCCCAAGAGAGGCTCTGCTCAAGGAATGCTTCGCAGCTGTGGTACATGGTGTATGAGGGGAAAGAAATGCCAGAATTTTCAACAAAAAGAACAGGAATAAGGAAGCAGTGGTACATGAGCTAAAAACAAACATGTGCATACGAGTTAGGAGAAAGGCGAAACTCCTTACTCATATTCTGTCTCTATAGCATAGTATACCGATAGTATTGGTGGACTTGTGTAGTTGTACTGGATATTTGTGATGAGCAATCAGGTTTGATTGACTCTGGCTTTGTAAATATTTACTGGTGATTAATAATAAATGTCAATTAATTGCCAAAAAAAAAGGCATATAAAACCGTTTTCTAATTATCGCGTAAGAAATTGATAGATCACTATCAACTTAATTTCTGAAAAAATGGTTCCATTTTTTGGAGAATAAAAAAATAGCTGTACTATTTTTAAAAAAGTTAATGTTAGATCAGACTAACCTTTCTATCTCTTATTGAACTTAGATGAGGAAAAAACTGTCATAAAACTGAACATCTGATTTTTGTGTAAGAAGAGGCATAAATCTTTGCTTAAATTGTTACTTGGGTTAAATTATTCAGAAAGAAAAAACAATTTGAAGTACTAAATATTAAGAATTCATACCTAGTTCGATAAGAAAAGATTGTTTTTGACAAGGTAAAAAAGGCGAACGACATTTCTCTTAGGAGCTTCGTGTTTTTAAATATATAGATAGATAGACTCTCTGTTCCAATAACTGTTGACCATTCATAACCAATTTATTCATGCTCGACATGTCAAGCATAGGTTTTTGAAGTGAATGATACAAACATACCCCATATTGTTGCAATAGAAGTAGAGTCAAGGTACTCAGCCCTGTGATAAGCACACCACACCATATTGGTATTTTGAAGAGCATGTTTAAAGCAAACGCTGTCCCAATGACTGCACAATTGAAAGGACACTGGAATTAAGAAAAAATTCAACAGAAGTTCAACTTCAACATGAAAACCCTAAGCTATTCGGTCCTACCTAACTTTTGATAATCTACAACTAATTTTGCAGCACAGGTAGTCTAGAATCGACGTATGTTGTGCAAGTTATTTCTGTCATTGCTATAGCTGAAGAAAATAGTTTAATTAACTTCAGCATGAGAGATGTATTCTCCTTTTCCTTGATTATTTGAAGTTTGCACATTCTAATTACACATTGTCTCATGCATGCTGCATAATAAGTGACGAGCAAACTTGTTATAAACCAAGGTGGAGCTGACAGGACTATATTAAACCTCTTACTACTAAGCTTGCTTTGAAAAGATAGAGGTCTCTTGTGAGATTGTATCAAGAAAGATTTGAAGTCTTCACTGTGTCGAGGAACACTTACCCTCAGGAATGTCACACGCCACAATAGCAATTTCAGCTATGACCCATAAGATGAAATTTGGCACCTTTGCGTACTCCTTTCTACAATGCTCCGCTAGATGCTTTCCTGTGATGAAGCCAGGAGTACATCGATATCATCCCTCTTATGTTTTTTAGAATGATAAGAAGATCAAATAATCAAAAATTATGAACCTGTAACAACCCCAAGATTTGCTGCCAGGGATTGGATCACAAGAGCGGCAAAGGACGCCAGTAAAATTATCCAAAGCAACTGCGAAACATGTACTTGTTAGATAATTGTAAATTTACTCTAGACATATGCATACTAGATTAAGAAGAACAGAGCAAAACAGGTACACACCCCATATTTGTACTGAGCCCCAGCTTGTAAATCAGTTTGAACTGCAAGACACATTGTGCAGAGATAAAACAGTTACATGCAGAAGTAAATGTGATCAGTAAATCCAAATTCATTACCAAGACTTACAATTTCCAGGATCGATATAGGCAATAGAAACAAGGAAACCAGGACCGATATATGAGAATATGTTCTTCCAGCTTTTCTTCTGCAAATATAAGAACATACATTAATCGATTCACACCAGGAATTTTACATAAAAACTTAATCCAACAAAAATGAAGAAATGTATTCCAGCTGTAACTAATGAATAATAGCTGCACAGATACATTGAAGAGCTAGACATGCTACGACAGGAGACAACGTGTTACAGAAGTTAGTATTACCAGCTTTCGTTCTCCATTATATAAGAAACAAAATCACTCAACTGATTACTCATCACATTGGCGGTTAGTAAAGTCAGAAGTATAAAATTCAAAACGAGCTCAAACGTAGAATTATGACAGAGAATTCACATTATTTCAAGATCAAGAAAGAACCAGTAAAATCTAGCCACACTATCACAATGAACCAGATTTTGTACATGCTCATCTTCAAATTGAGAGGTCTTTTATCAGTGAGTTCAGTATCAGGGGCGTATCCACCCTTGCTGTACCAGGTTCATCTAAACCCAATACTTTGGAATCGGAGCATAAATTTATGAGTAAAAATTCAATAAAATTATAACAAATAATAGATGTGAACCCAAAACTTTAAAATCATATCGAGTAAATACTAAGAATCTTAAAAGGTGAACTCATCCGCCTCGATTAAGTAATAATTAACTACGAATTGTGAGTAGCTACAAAATAAAACATGGATTATGGGGGTAAAACATCATTTTGAAAATGATATAGGAGAGAGAAGTCAGAAAAAGTAGCAAATATTATAAGAGTCAGATAACTGTAAAACCTTTTGGAGCTGGTAATTGACTAATAGCTAAAACAGAGTAACAGACAGATGAAAATGGCTAACTCGGAAATAGTAAAAATAAAGTGGTTTCGAAATCTTCTATATACACCAAAAGTAGTTGCTTTAGGCATGGACTACAAACCCACGAACCTAATAGTTGGATCCATGAGGACACAGGTATTTAAAAGAAAATCAAAATCCAAACTTTCCAACTTAAAATTTGATCCAACTTTTCATCTACCAGTCCTACAATTTTTCCCAAAACTAGGCAAACTAAAAAAATTAAGGAAATATCCAACATCTGAAATCAAAATTAAACTCACGATACAAAAAAAAGTTTTAAAAAACTGAAAAATTAATAGTAAGATATAAAAACAAAGTAATAATAACTCGATTTTCTCTAATAAACATTACCTGTTCATAGCTCTAGTTGACAGTACTTTGGATGAGTATATGACAAATTTATAATTTGAAGAATTAAACATATTTAGCTCCAATTTGAAACAAGTTTTTAAAGTTGTGATTTTTTAAACTTGAAGTTGCGGGACAGATTTAGCCAAACAAATACACTAGCTTATTATATCAAATAAAATTGTTAAAAAAAGTTAAATTAACATAAGACAAAAAAAAAAACAGTACAGGACACAAAATACAGAGTGAGTGAGAAAAAGATGGAGAGAAAACTGACATCGGGTACAACAATTTGATCATATTCAATATCATCAATTAGTGGCTGATTCGAGTGGGTCTTATTTGCAGGGCTTGTCATAAACTGCGGTTGTGGGGACGAGCTCGCCGCCATCTTCTCACCCTTCGGTAAAAATCCTCTGTTACAAAAATATTCAACAAGTAAAAATCCTCTGTTACAAAAATATTCAACAATGTACTGCTATAATTACAGAGTCATATCCACGATTTCAACGGAATGACTGTACTATTACCAAAAAAAAAAAAATGGATTTAAAATATAACGTTGATTTTTTTATTACTGAAGCTGTTAAATTTTTAAAACTATAGATCCTTTCTTATTTATTCAAATAATAATTTAGAGAGGCTACAGTGTATTCACTAGTTTATATTTTAAGTATTTTATTAAAAAAATATCGCATTACTATATATGGTCTAGAGAAAGGAGTATGGGTTCACGTGTGAATAGAGAACCCTGACAATAAACCATTAAAAAATACTAATAATAGTAATTTCTATCAACAAGTTGGCTGTAAATGGGGGAATTCCAGATCCAATGAGAAATCAAAAATTAAGAATGACTGAGAATGAGCAACAAACACCAATTTGAGAGAAGAATGTAATGAAAAAAATACCTGCTGCAGAGAGAGGAGAAAATGAAAGAGACAAAGAAAACGCGAGTTTCAGTTTTTTTGTGAGCTTCAGTTTATTTGTTGTCCTAAATTCTCCGCCATCTTTATTTATAAAGCTAAAAGATAAAAGAAAGTGAAAAGTCTTTTAATACTCTTTTTTTTCAGTAAGACTTGTTAGAAGTTTGGATTCTCCTTCTCTCTAGTCCCCTGTTGATAATTTCTGATTTATTTGATCGGCGGGATAAACATAATAATTTTAAAATGTTTTATATTCTATTTTTAATTGTTATGTTGAGTTTTTTGAAAGTCAATTTGACTATTTTTTAAAGTTAAATTAGATCACATTAACTCGATATTTTAAACAAAAAATTTAGATATTAAAAAATTATACGAAAAGTATTATAAATTCTAATTTTTTGCATATCAATATGATGGAAAAAATACGTCGTTAAATGTTAATCAAAGTTATTATCATTTGACTCTAATAAGGAAACTATGACAGTTAGAAGTGATAATATATTTTTTTCTTTTTTTGAGTTTGTTTCATAATTATTTTATTCTATTATTTTAATATAAATAGTAAGAGATAAGTTACTCATAAATGTAGAATAAAATAATTTCATAAAATATCTTAATAAATCCTTTTAATTCATTTTACCTGTCAATAACATTAAATTAATTCATTTTACTTGTCAATAATATTAAATTAATTGATATTTTTTTTTAAAGGAGTACAAATGACAAATACAAAGGGAAGTTACTATAGTCATTCTGTATTTATGTCTGGTCCACTTCTGCTTCGTCATACTAGAGATGAATATTTCTTTTTTAAAAATCAAGAAATAAATTATTATTTTATTTTTATCCTTAGTACTATTCATTTTTAATGTTTAAATAGATTATAATAATTAAAAATAATATAAAAAATATATATATTTAAGACATGTTCTTAATCAAATATAGACAAGTAAAAGAAATAATAATCAAATAGAATAATATGTTTGACTAGTGACTATAGTCTATAACCGTTAAATGTATTATGTCCTCATCAATTTTTGGCTTATCTAATATTCAGATGAGGCCAAAATTATGGGGCACATGGAGCAATACAGACACGTGAAAGATTCTAAATCTAGATATGTTACATTTTTAGAAAATCAATTTAACTAACTTTCAAAATTATTAAATTAATATTTTCAATAAAAAAATTATATATTCAAATATTATACTAAAAATATTATAAATTACAATTTTTTTGTATATCAATATGATGAAAAATACATCACGAAATGTTAGTCAAAGTTTTTATCGTTTGACTCTAAAAAATGAAATCATGACAATTAAAAGTGGACGGAAGGAGTATAATCTTGCTACTAAATACGGGTTTAATGTACTAATATAATCATGATTAATACATTCTTTGTCTCTAATTATTTGTCCAATTTTGAATTGACACACCTATTAAGAAAATAATGATTGACATAGTGAGTTTACCATTTTACCCCTTCTTATTATGAAATGGATGAATTAAAAATTTAAGATTTTCAAGAAGTTCTACATTTTTCAAAATTAATTAATTGAGCGTATAATAGGTAAAAAAATTATTTTTTCTTAATTTGTCAAAATAAACAAGTAAATAAGAAAAATTAAATAAGTAATTAAGGAAAGAAGAGTATGAGCATTTAAAAAAAATTACTCATTAGTTAACTCAATTTCATGCAATCAATAATTAATGGGTATACACAACATGAGGAAAAACTCGACATTTTCATGTACGAGATTGCTAACACATGGCTTAACTAGCTAAAACACATATTGAACAGCGGTGGATCTAAAAAAATTTATGTTATTTATAGAAATTCAATAATTTTTGTTCATAGTCTTTAATATTTATTTTAAAATTAATAAGTATCTATGAATAATTGACTATAAATTAAATTTGTATCATAGTATTCACTTGATCTAGAAATTCATAAACTTTAAATTTTGAATCTGCCCCTTATATGAAATTAAGAAGCTATAAAACTATGTTCATTCCGATGACATACTCATTGTGATCTCATGAGTTATAATATAAGTGGAGTTTGAGAAAGATAGTATATGAAACCTTACCACTGCTTTTATAAGATGATTGGAGAGGAATATTGTTTCTAATAGATGCTCGACTCATCAAGAAAATATTTAATACGATGATGCTAAGAAAGGGAAAGTTATCTAACCCTGCTTATATTGAGGGGCTAAACTATAGATTTTCCATCTAATTTAAGAAGACAATACTTTTCTTATTTTGGTGCCCACTTCTCTTTGACAAAATAGTCTAGAAATGGTGGAAAATTAATCCAACACAATTGATTAAATGCTAAAAACATTTGATGGATGTAGAAGGATAATATGATTTCTCCTCACTTAACTAAAAGTTGTTAACTATAAATCTTTAATGGAAACATTCTGTCCCTTTAATATTTTTTTCATGCGAATTCGAATTAATTAAACTAGTAAATAATGTTAATTGTAATTATAATAGAATGGTTATTCTGGGCACTTTGTCATTGAATTGTAGAATATTTATAAATATTATTTAACTTTATTATTTTTAAAATTAAAGGTGCGGAAAAATTGATCTAGACACCATGATCATTTAAATAAATAAAAAAATCAAAGTTCTACCTACTATTTATTTAATGCTATATAGGAAAAGTCGCACATTATATATTCCTTGGTTTCTATGCTTATTCGATAGAGCATCCTTTTGTTTGGTGGTTTTAGTTTCAATTAGTCAATGTTTTATTGGATATAAAGTTTTAAAAATAAAATAAAAATGAATATTATTGAACGTAATATGTCACTTGAAATATTAAAATTGAGACTCGTAATATGTCACTTGAAATATTAAAATTGAGACTAGCAAATGTAACATTAGGAGTTACTTCCTTCGTCTCATCTTAACGTGTCATTCGAGCTCTTTTCACGTCCATTCAAATAAATGATAATATATAATTTATTAGTATATTTTATTTATATTTACTTAATAAAAATTGAATTGATTTTTAAAAAAAAATAATCACGCCACACATCTATTTAAGAATTAATATTACAGCTTTTAGATCTACTTTTAAAATATTACTACTTATAGCATTTTAATTACAAGTATTAACAAATCATTTTTAATTTATAAATTAATTAATTTTGTTTTATTAACTATTATTCTTTTTATAATTATATTATAATTAATAGGTGAGAGAAATAACATTAATATGAGAGAATCAATGGTAATTATCTATTACACATTTTTAGAGATTTTTTTTATTTTTTATCTAATATTTAAATCAAACATATTCTATTTTATAACATCTGGATTGATAATTTTATGAATAGTAAGAGTCCATTTAGAATTAAAAGTCTAATGTATTTTCAAATTTAAATATAAGAGTCCATTTAGAATTAAAAGTCTAATGTATTTTCAAATTTAAATACTTTTGATTTTCTTTCCTTACGTATTATTATTATTATTATTATTATTATTATTATTATTATTACTATTATTTATTATTTATTGTTTTTAATTTAATATTTAAATTAAAGGTATTATATTTTATTTTATAATATTCAAAAATGATAAATTTATGAAATAGTAAGAGTTCATTTAGAATTCTTTTACTTATGAGTTTCTATTTTTAAGCTGATAAAAAATACTTCTTTTATTTAAATTTGAATTCAAATATCATATCAATTTTTTTAAATGTGGATCTTTTCATTAATCTTCCTTATCCTTGATTTTAAATATAATAATATCTTTTTATAAGCTATATATTTAAATTGATAGAAATATTTAAAAGATTCCCACCCCCCAACAACGTTATATTTAAAAGATTCCCACCCCCAACCCCCCAACAACGTTATCTCTTAATCCTCATTTTTCTTATTTTACTATTATTTTCAGTACTACTATTATTACTTAATAACTCTTGATAAATACTAATTTTTTCTAATATTAAATTTAAATATGTTGTTCACTATTTTTTATATATATCTATCTTTATTTACATTTATTTATTTCGTACGTTTTTCCTTCTCTTCCTTCTTTATCTTATTTTTTTTCTTTCTTTAGATTGCTATTTTTTATTTCATACCATTAATAAATAATTTGAATTGTATGAATTCTTGTATGAATAATGATTTAAATTATATGTTTTCTATTTTCCAAAATTATATATCTGCTAAATTGTGAATTTAGTATGAATTATGATTTTAAAAATAAATTGACCTACTCTATGATTTTGGTATGAATTCTGATTTCAAAAATAACTTAACCTATTGTATGATTTTACTATGAATTTTGATTTTGTATTAGTCATTGTAAAAAATGGTTCATGCCGATTTTACATCATTTATATATCGGTTATTTTGGTATGAATTTTGTTTTGAATTAATCATTATAAAAAAATGGTTCATACCGATTATATCAATTATATAGACCCATTTGAATCCACAATTCATACAAAATATAATAAACAACATATAGTCATTCTTTTGCACCCATGGTTCATACAAAAATTATCACTTGAATATCATGTATTTATATTCAAATTTCATACCAACCTAATACAAATTTCATACAAATCATCTCACTTTTAATACATATTATAACACAATAGTCATCAATTATTCATACCAATATCATGCTAAATAGAATATCAAATTAATTCCAACATATAAATATTAATTATAATTTCTTATTTAAACAGTATACCAAATCTACATTACATTCAAATCAGAATTCATACCATAAAACATTATAGAATAGAGTATACACATTTCATACACTTTTTTTGTGGCACACATTTCATAAATATATCCCTATAACATTATTACTATTTAATAGCATGTCATTTATCAAGAAAGCAGTATACTCAAATCATTCAAATATAATTCCAAAATCGCACACACTCATTGTATAAACAGTATACAAATTTCAAATAAATTTAATGTATTTTTTTTTTAACCAGATACCTTAAATTTTAAAAAAATCATATTAAAATTTATTCCAGTATACAAAAAAAATTATACCAACATTTATTCAAGTTTCACAAAAATTATTATGTAATATGAAGAAACACATGTTCATACAAAAAATATCACAATTAAAATCGATTATACACAAGCAAAATCAGAAAATTTCATTTTCAGTTTCATTGTTCTTAATTTTTTTTTTTACGTTTCAGTAGTATAAAAATACAAATAATAAATCGCAATGAATACTAACCAGAAGAATCTCATGTACCACCATGTTTTATTAATATCGATAAAAAGTCATCCATTACAACAAGATGAAGATTATTAAACCAAAATTATTTGAAACTATTGGTAAATGATGCCAATTATAGGAAAAAAATTTGAAGAGAGAGAAAAGTTTGAACAAAAGAAGATAATCTAGTTTTTGAAATACTTTTAACTGATTAGAGTAAAAAAAAAGGAAAACAAATATTCCTAATTTTGTTTTGAATCTCCTAAATTTATGGCAATTACTAATTATAATTAATGTATTCAAATTAATTACTAAAATTATTTCCGTTTTTTACTTTTTATTATTTTTTTAAAATTATTTTTTATTATTCTTTTAAAACTTTTTTTTAATAAACTGTTATAACCTGAAATTTATTATTGTTACAACTTGAAAGTTTTATTATACTGTCATAACTTGAAATTGTTAGTCTAATATATGTCATTTATAAAATTTTCACTCTTTTTTTTTCTTATTATGTTTGTGGGAAAAAAAATTGTTGATGAATATTGTGGGACCCAGGTTGTCTTATGTGGCGATTTGTCCACAAAAAGGCTGCTGTTTAAGAATGGATCCTTGTTGATTATTCCAAGCCCACATTGAATGGTCCACCTTTTTATGGGCCCCATCACCTTGACTTTTAAAGGGCCTAACTTTTTTACCTTTTTGTACATTAAGAGAATGTGAAAAAGCCCAAATTGGGTTTGATGACAATGAAGCCCAAATAAATGTTGCTACTACTATTCAATTGTTGTCTAGTTCCTTTTGTAGTGGGACAAATGAGACACTATGGGAGTCCCCACAGCTGATTTAGTCCGTTCCAAAAGAATGTCATTATTCTGTAATTATAATTAATTTAATTTTACGTTTTTTTTAATCTCTAATGGAATGATTTATAATTATACAAATAGCTAAGAATTGTTTTAGACTAAAAATTTCAAAAAGCTTCTTTTTTTTTCTTCTAAAATATTATACCTGATAACTAGTATCGCCTCCCCGCCCAGCTCTATCAGCGGGCCCTTTCTTTTGCAATACTTAAAAGAGTCTCTCATGGCCCAATTATTATTATAGCGTTCTCTACCATAGAATTCGGACTTCTGGGTAAACCCGACGGTCAAATCAAAGGGTGACACATAAAATGAGACAGCGGGAGTCTTTCATTTAATTGCACAGTTTGCCATTTAAATGGATTGATTTTTAATTTTTATCCATATTTATGTTTAGCGGGATATGAATTCTTTAAGAAAGTGGAGCATAACTTGTGAAATATTATAACACTAAAAATGCAAAATTATGTTAAAAAAAAAGTTATTTGTCTCGTGGGGTAAAAAATTAAAACCAAACAAAAAAAAAGATGAGCAAAAATATGAATGACCCATTATAGTTTTTCTTATACTTGTTATTTTTAAAGTATTAAGAAAATATAATTATTTTTTTATTTTTTACCATTAATGTTAACTGTTTATTCTCCAAATCATTTTTCAAGACCTAGACTGTACATCAATTAATATGAATATTGTTATAAAATACCCATATTATTTATTAAATTTTTATTATTTTTTAAGAAGCATGTAAAATTTAAAATGTACCAATAAAAACAAACTAGGAGTATCAAAGTTTATCACATCAGTCTTTAAAAGTTAAAAGCAAAGGTCATATAATTGGAACATTTAGTTATATTTTTATTGATCATTGTATGAGATAATCATATTCACAGCTACTGTAAACAAGCATAAAAGATAAGTAAGTACTATGTTTTTTTTCCCTTAGCTATTCAAAACCATTCATGATGGAATTTTATGTGTTTTTAAAAAAAAGTATGTTGAGAAAATGAGAGCCACTTACTGTGGGGGGAATCTCAAATTTTAATTAATTTGCACTGATTAAGGGACCACGACAAAAGTTTACTTTTAAGAAATAAAAAACAAAAATAGTTTAGTGGAATGGTACCAATACTCAAATTGATATTAAATATTAATAATAACATTTTTTTGAAAAAAATGATATAGTGGAAAAGTAGGAATTAGGAATTAGTCCAGAGCCTTTATATTATAGTGGAAAAGTGAAAAAAATGATATAGTAGGAATTAGTCCAGAGCCTTTATATTATAAAATTTTGAGAAAAAGATATTTGCACTTATACTGAACTGAACTGTGAAATCCAAAATAAAGGATTTAACTTTGAGAAAGTTGTATAAAATAACAAACTATTAATTTAAATTAAATGCTATAACCACAGTTTGATTTAATTATAATCCGTAGCAAACAGTTGTCATTCGCCTCTCTCCCTAGGTTTCTCGCTCGCCACTCTCGGCAGTCTCTCCCTCGCCTCTCTCGCTTTTATACAAACACAAATATATAAAATGCGTTTGTGTTTGTATAAAGCGAGAAAAAACTGTATATACACATACAAATACATATATTTTCGTCCTATACATTTATAATTATACAAATACAGATCTTCCCCTGTCCAGTTCTCTTTTGCCTTTCTCTGTTTCTCGCTTTATACAAACACAGATTATACAAATTACAATGTATAATTTGTGTTGTATATAGCGAGAGAGAGAGAGAGAGATTTGATATACAAATGTTTTATTTCGATTCAATTGTATACAAATTCAAATTTTATGCAGATATACAAACACATAAAATTGAATTGAGAAACTACCAGCGATTTATACAAACAAGAGACTACCAGCGATTTATATAAACGAGAGACTACCAGCGATTTATACAAATGGCTTGCCAGCGAAATTATACAAATCTGAAGCTCCTGCCAGCGAGTTATACAATCTAATGGTCTATAGCAAACATAAAGTTTGTTATGGAGCGCAATTATACAAACTATAGTTATAACATACAAATATGATTTTTATGTTTGCTATACGTGAAAGTTGCTCTTTTTAACTTATGTATGGAAAATCTAATTTTGCATATTAAAAGGGGTTATTTTAACTTGCTATAATATTTCTGTACTTTATTTTACTATTTAGTCAAATTGAGTTTTACTTTTGACAGAGGGAATAAGACATTAATTGATTGAAAGCTCCATTATATAATATAACGAAAGATAAAGAAATTCGACTAAACCATCGAGAATCTCATCATGTGCTTTAAGAAGAAAAAGAAAATCTCTCATCCATTTTACATATTATTAAGCATAGCCGATGAATTTGATGCCTCCCTATTAAGTGTAGGCATGATTCCTTGGTTACTTCTAATTTGATAATAGGAAAATGAGATATTATTTTTAAAACTCTTTCAAAACGAAATCTATTGTCATAATTATAAACAAGATAGAAATTGCATTAGATGGAAGCGTGCCCCTAATATGCCCACATACTGGTGCACTACTGCTTAATCTATTTTCTTAGACGGTTGGTGTTATTATTTCAGTATTCATTTTTGTTCTAATTTCTTCAACCAAAAATAATAATAATTTTATGAGATAAAAACTATCTTTATTAATTAATGATATGAAAAATCAACTCAATTTATTTGGCACTTGCTCTCCGATCGGTGAACTTCTTAAAGAGAACTTTTACTATTTTGATATTTAATGGGCTTTCCAAAAGTAGTCAATGGGCTCTTATGCTATAATTGGGCTTACATACAAAAAAGGCCGATGGACCTTTACACAGACTGTAGATTTTGTCCCTATCGCTAAAAATTATGTAAATACGACCCTATCCTTTCATATAATAATATTAGACACTCCCATTCTTACAGATAAACATTAGAATGTCATCTAATATTAGAATTAACTTACATAACTTTAAACCATAGCCTAACATTTTCTCATATAAATTTCGGTTTGCTCAAACGAAATCTTTAGATTGATGTGGAACATTTCATTCATCATCCCCTTCTTCCCAATCCCGAATCCAAACATTCTTTATCTGGAGTTCCACTTTCTGATCCACTGCATACACATTTATGGACCAGGAGTATTGCCATCCCCATAACGGTTCGATTTCCCCGGGGGCCACATCATATTTAAATCTTATAAGGAACCCAATATTCCATTCATTCATCGAACTCCTTGTAGTACAACAAAGTAGTATCCTAATTATTTTTTCTAGCTAGGTACTCACTCCAAATCAAGAGTCTCTATAAAATTAAAATAAATAAGGTAAGGTGGGGGTAAATTCTCTAAATTTTGTTTATTATTAATTAATTTGGCGAGTTGTAATCAAAACAGTGCATACTAAAGATAATTATCTTTATATAAATAAGTTAACATAGAGACAGTCCTTTAACCTTTTCCTTTATTGTAACAAAATTAAACTAATCTTCACTTAATCAAATTATGTATCAAATGATTAGGAGTTGCTGCAATCAATATAAATTAATATAAATAAAGACAAGACAAGAACCTCACAATTCACACTTAATAAGTAGTAATAAAAAAAGCAAATCCCCTAAAGCAACAGAAAGTTCATTAAATCATCAAAAGTAAGTTGCTACAATCACTCAAAAATATTGTGTTTTTTAAATAAAAAGCTTTCATCATCACCCAACAGCTCGACCAAAAAACAAATAATCATGTGCTAAAAACTCCTTCACTAAAACGTGCACAAAATACACGTATCCTAGCTAATTATTTTTTTGTCTAGTTAGGTGCTAACTCAAAATCAAGAATCTTTATTTGGGGTGGGTGCTATGGCCTATGGGCTAAATAGACCTCCTATTTTTCCATGTGTTCGAAATGACCATGTACTATTTTATTATTTTTATGATTTTTCATTCGGTATTCAGAAAATTCGAATCACGTACTGCAAGATTTAATTAAGAATTGCGCTCTCAATAATTTATTGTTCATATCTTGAATCCGACATTCCTAGTTAAGGATTGGTAAGCATTAATTGACTTAGTCTACTAGGACATGTGATGATATGGAAACGTGGGCATATCGACGTGCTTCCACGTGTACACCAAGACCAAAAGGGTTATTGACGAGGTTGATTTCTTCTTACGTCAACGCTTTACAGTGTATATTTCGTGTTTTTCTTTCCATTTATGTCACAATTTTGTAACAACCAACGTGACCCGTGACCTACTGTTCCGAATTCGGCTCTATAATTCATTTTTATTGGATTTCTGTTTCAAAATATTTTACTTTTCAGTTTTCTAAAAGTCAAATGATATAAAATTTTATTTTTTTAAATTATATTGATATGAAGGAATTTGCTAATTATAAAAAATTTCACATAGTTTTTAAAGGATATTAATTTCAACTTTTAAGTATTTTTAAATATTATAATATAATATAGCTCTGATCAAACTTAATTAAAATCATGACTCTCGAAAAGAAAAACGAGACAACTGATTTGGACAGTGGGATATTAAGTAATTGAATATATGCTTTGACAGATCAGCTTGAAGATATTTTCTGTAGCACAGAACGACATTTTTCCGACTTATGAAAAAGGAGATGCATGGTGTTTTTTTGTTCTTTTTGAACAATCAAATAAAAAGATCAACATTTTGAAAAAATAACTGGAATAATTTGCTGTGCTATTTTTAGAAAAGCTCTTATATGTACACATAACATGACAAATTGAGGAAAAATTAGTGAACGTAATCCCTTAATTACAATTTGAATATAAGAAAATCATCTAAGATTTTTTTTTAATATGTATAATTTTTAGATTTTGTATCGGAACAAAATATATTTAATTTTTTGAAAAAGAAACATCAGCACTTCTACAGATGTGTAACTTAATTTTAAAATGGGAAGAAGTCCAAATATGTTACTATTTAACTGGTAATCTTCAATAGTTGGGGGTAAAAAATGCGTCTGGCTTACAATATTATTTTAACTATGTCATTATTTTTTTATTAAATACAGAAGTATTTAATTTAAATACATGTACATAGGTATATATCACAAGAGGTAAAAGTCAAATTTGTTAATAACAATGCAAAAATAGTTCAAATTATTCAAGGGTTATTATTGATTCCGTAAGCACAAGCAAAATTGTAACACAATTTAGAATATTACATGTATGTGGATTGTGTGCTTGAATGCACACTTATTAAAATATTTTTTCAATACCACGTAAATAATTCAAACAACTAACGCAAGACATTAAGATAATGTATGAATTACATTTTATAAGTTATAACTCAACAAAAACAACTGAGATGTCATGTACAAAGTTTAATATATATGTGTTACGTGGTAATTAAATAATACAGATAAAATACTAGTATTTTATG
Organism: Solanum etuberosum; assembly: GCA_029582245.1. Lineage (NCBI taxonomy): Eukaryota > Viridiplantae > Streptophyta > Magnoliopsida > Solanales > Solanaceae > Solanum > Solanum etuberosum. The sequence goes on from JAJONR010004334.1 coordinate 50,362, forward strand.
AATAATAATAACACATAAATATAATTGTCATTTATGTTTTTAATGTACATACTCTTATTTCGTACATTACATGTATCCTGTATTAATTATAAAGAAATAGTTTTATCATGAGAACATCAAATGAGTTGTAGTAGGATGGTTGAAATCCATCTATCCTTACTCAAGAAGTTTCGAGTTCGATCAACTTTGGTATGAGTGAATTGGATTTAATCATGTCCAACTATAAATACCGTACAAAGTATAATTTATGAAAACAAGTGAAAATTGCGAGTTCAATATAAAAGTCATTTAATTTTATCTTTACATACAATTGAGCTTAGTGCATGCATGACATACATATATCCTTATAGCATAAAAATATAAAACATCAGTCGTTGTCTTCAAATTGGCTTGCTGAAGTTTCTACCAAGTTCTATATATAAATATTATGCCAAGTTGTTCATATTAAGACCTGATATTTGTCTGGTCCAAAAATATTTAGTCTATAAAAAATAGTACTATTGCATTATGAATCTGGACGACTTTGAGGAAATATAAAACCACAACCGACGTACGTTGTTGATTCTTTGAGTTGAGTTTTGACAAAAGAAAAATAAATTGGAGGAGACTATATAGTATAGTATATATTATTTATTATATGATATCATCCATGCCATCACAGCCAATACAAGTGGATTAAATTCTCCAGTCACTTTGGCACTATGTTTTTATAAATAAAAATAAAAATTTGATTTAAAAAATCAAAATATTAAGCTTATTATTAGGTAGTATGGACCACGGTGGCAAATGTATACAAAATTTAAAATTTGGAATCTTCTATAGGACTCTCCCTTTGCAATTTTGTTTGGCCTACTTTTCTTTTTACCTAGTTTCAAAAAAAATTATGACAAATCTTCCGTTATAACTTTTTACAATATATGTTTAAGATCATAAGAAAAAACATTTCAACATATTTTACATATTTTTAGTTTAAGACCATAAAATTTGATTTTTATTTTTATTTTTTAAAACTATGTATCAAATTAAAATCAGATGAATAAATTAAAACGGAGGAAGTATAATGATTGTAACTCAAATTTAAGTACCCTACAGTTGAATACATTGTCGGATTACTTTGTGTTTCTGTTCAAGCCACATCAGCCTACTTTTCCTTATACGTAGTCAAATTTTGGAAATTTGGTAATTTCATATTTAATAGTATTTTTTTTTAATGACAACGAAAATCCGCAGCCGCTATTTTTTGGGTATGCACAGGGTAAAATTTCCGCTCCTACGTAATAGCTCGCAAACCACATAAGAGAAGTAACCCGCACTAGACAAGCCCGATGCGACGAGCTCGGCCCAAAAGACAAACCCCTTGCTTTCGCTGGCATTGAAAAATCTCTCATAAATATATAGGTTAAATATTTGAGCTATTCACCATACTAATAAATGCATGTATTATTTGACTTCTATTACTTCATTAATTTATGTTTTTTATAATCTTATTAAATCACTTAATCGTGTTATTTAAGCTGATGTGATTTAGAATTTATTCTACGTAGTGATATGTTTCAACAAGATTGGACAGTACGTACAAGAATTTTAAAAATCTAATTTATTTATGTCAATCGGTGACATAATTCCTCAATATTTAGAAAATAATGTACATATTTTTAATTTTTTTTATAAAAATCAGTAAAACAAATATCTTAATCAAAGAAAAAAGATTTAATGAGAAAATGAAGTAGTAATACTTTTCTACACTTTATTTTGGACAAATAGAATAACTCACTTTCGAGCCTTTAATATGCCCCACAAAAAAAATTAAATGTCTTTTATTAGTAGTAGTATTATTATTAGGAAAAATTAGCAAACTAGTCAAAATCCCTAACATAATTAGCTAAAACATCTATATTTTAAAATAATTATTAAAAATGTCATTATGTCATTATTTCAGCAAATGTAATGTATCTTAATATAATTAATTTACTATCCTTTTATTTCTCAAATCAGTTACCTAGTTTGACTCTACTACCGGCTAAAAGTAAAAAAAAAAAAAGACCCCACATTCTAATATTCTCTCTATAGATTTTTATCTCAAATCTTTCCACTCTATCTACTGTTTCCATCACTGTGTCTTACGGTTTTTAATTTGATATAATGATTGATGTTATCCGTCTATGTGGTTGATCAGTTACAGGTGCTCCTGTATATATTACCTCTTCATTATTGAACGAAACGTCATTTGTGCTCCTGAATTGCTCTATGATTTATTCTCCCTTTTCTCTCTTCCCTCCATCCATTTGCATACTTTGTTATTTAGATTTCTTGCACTGTTTTGTTAGACAGTGCTTAATTCTGTGTCATTTGTGCATAGTCAGTTTTTCTTTTTTGTTTCTGCCATCTTGTTGAAATTTGTGTCTAGATTTTTATATATGTTGGTCAATGGAAAAGAGTAATTAATGATAGGGGGAGGCACAATTTTGCACATTTTTGGAGGATCTATGTTTCTTAATTTGATTAACCCACAGTGCTACTCATATATTCATAGGGGTGGTTTTGTTGATAATACGTAAGAAATTTCTTCGACTTGTACGATTTCAATATCTGGCAATTCTTCGTGCAAATTGGGATATAATATTTGATTTTGCCCTCTCTCCTATGTATGATCAGGAGTTGGACCTGCTCCACAACTTCGTTGCTTATCGAGATCGGGCGGTATTCCTATCGGGTTCCAGATCTCCGTCGTCGCTCTATGGATGGTTCCGAAAAGACTCTTCTTGAATCCATGAAACTTGATGAATCAATTGTGGATCGAAATTCTTAATCGTCCATTCATTCTCAATTTTAAATAACCAAAATACAGTTCATTTATGTATTCATTATTTAGGTATTCATCCTAATTGCATATGTAAAACAAACTTTTTATTTTATTTTGCTTATTTTGTATTTACAATATCACTTTTTATACCAAATAGTTTATATTTAGATTTGATTTTGTATTCGTCCTAATGGTATACCATCAAGTTTTGTATTTATATTTGATTTCGTATTCATTCTCAATTCTAAATAACCAAAATACAGTTTATTTATGTTATATAGGTATTCAACCTAATTGCATCAGTAAAACATATTTTGTACTTTATTTTGCTCATTTTGTATTTTCAATATCACTTTGTATACCAATTAGTTTGTATTTAGAAGTGATTTTGTATTCATTTTCAATTCTAAATAACCAAAATACAGTTTATTTACATATTCATTATATAGGTATTCATACTAATTGGATTAGTAAAATAAATTTTGTATTTTATTTGGCTCATTTTGTATTTTCAATATCACTTTGTATACCATGTAGTTTGTATTTAGATTTGAATTCATATTCGTCCTAATTGGTATACAATCAGATTTTGAATTGTATGGTCTAACTTTTCAATTGAAATTAATATTCATGCTCAGTTTGTATTTCATTATCACTTTGTATTCCATTCTCAATTTGAATGCCAACAAATTTGTCACGCCCCAAACTCAAGGGGCGCAACTGGCTCTTAATGCCAAAACTCAAGCCCGAGCTCACCCTGCTGAACCATTTGCTACTAGCGCATGGCAGCCACACGTAATCAAGAAAACAAACAAGTATATCTCGGCTTAAAATTAAGCTCTCGGCCAGTAAGGTCCCTGTCAACACACCTATAAAATAAACAGCTACTCCCAAGAGTTCATATAAAGAAATAACCAACTAGCACAGAAGTCCTGATTGGGCCGTCGAGGCCACCATGATCTCTATACAAAAACTGAAAGCAAGTATATATCAAGACAATACATCAAACATCTAACAAGCTTCAACAAGCCAACAAACTAGGCCAGCATGGCCATAACGTAGCTATATACCCCACACACTAGTCTGCAAGCCTCTAAGAGTGGTAAAGATTGGCGGAGGCCCCAGCCTACCATAAAAATATATACAACAAAAGCTAACAAACCTTCCAACTCTAGCAGCTCCGGAGGAAAGGGGCTAGCCAACCAGATAGAAGTCAATCCTGCTGCTGGGGAGGTCTACTGGGTCGTCTGTCGGGACCTGCATGCATGAATGCAGCGCCCCCAGGCAATGGGGTGTCAGTACAAAATAATGTACAGAGTATGAAAGGTTATAGACTAAATGAGCAAGTATTATAATATACCAAAAGCAATCAGGTAAGGAAATCAAAATTTAGATAATCATGCTAACCCACTACTGAATCTAAAAATACAAACAAATGATCAAACAACAACCTAACCAAGTCCCATAAGCTCGGGCAGGTACAAACAACACACCACCTACCTAGGCCCCCATAAGCCCAGAAGGTGCCAAATCAACCTACATACCCCTATCGGTAGCCCCTTGTCTTTGTAAGAAGTCACATAGCCCTTTTTGGCAACGATATAGCCCCGTAGGCAACACATAGCCCTTTTAGGCAACATCATAGCTCTGTGGGCTGCACATAGCCTCTTTTGCATCAACATATCCCTGTAGGCAATACATAGCCCTCTTTTGCGTTAAAGTAGCCCCGTAGGCAACACATAACACTCTTTGGCATCAATATAGCCCCGTGGGCAACACATATCACTCTTAGGCAGTAACATAGTCCTCTTAGACAACATCATAGCCCTGTAGGCTCCACGTAGCCTTATTAGGCGTCAATATAGCCCTGTAGGTAGAACATAGCCCTTCTAGGCATAGATCACATTTCTGCAGCTAACCACAATAGCCCCAAGGGCAACAATAACAAATCTAATAGGCTAAAAGCGAGCAATATAGCTATAAGCAACCTGTACAAATAGCCTCTAAGTCGTTTCCAACATAGGGACGCTATTAACTGAATAAGAATCCCGACAAGGGAGAATTTTATCCACTCGAGCAGCCAACAATCAACACTAATGGCTACAAGTATAACAACGATAACAACCCAATGATATTGCTCCTAAGCTTTAAGGAAACATGCCGTAAGAAGAGAATAGCCTTAACATACCTTTTTCGCTGAATTCACGTGGCCTAACGACTTTTACTCACAACCCCCCTCGTTACTACAACAAGGCAGGACCATAATCAACACACGAAAATAGAAGATACCACGATAATCCGATAAAAGATATCTATTTCCGTCGCAAATTGCTATTTGCGGCTTATCAAAACTAGAGTCGATGAAAGAAGGGTCTTACCTTGATCTTAAGTTCGTAATACACCTCAAAACCTTAAAGTATGTACAAACCCTTGCTGTCCCAACACCAAAGTATGATATGCTACGAAATCGATAAAACAAATTATACCATGATGACGAGCTCAACGCGTAGAACAACTTTCGTCAAGGACTTAAGTCGAGAAAATATATAATTTGGCTGATCCTAGAA
>JAJONR010004335.1:0-62091 GCA_029582245.1 Solanum etuberosum
ATGATTTTTTAAAAAAGATTTTATAAAAGATTTTTTTTTTTAAAAAAAACGACGGGGGATTGTCGGCGAGGGGGCAAGTGGTGGAGTGGGGTGAGAAAAATAATTTAAATTTTATTTTTTTAAATAATATTAATTTTTGGGATAGTAATACTTTAATCTTTAATTTTTAATTAATATTAATAGTTTATTATTTAATTTTTGTCAAGATGAAATATTTTATTCATGTGGAATGCCATGTGTCAATATTTTTTCAAATAAAAGAGAGGGTGCATTACACACATCACTGATGTGTGTTTCTCAAACTAATAAGTAATAGTTTAGATATTAAACTCACATTCTCAAATAGTTTAGGTATGAAACTAAAAAAAGAGAGGATAGTTTAAGTGTATTTTTGACACTTATCTCATTAGTTAATTATATATTAGTTATTCCACCTTCCAGATTGCATAAAATAATACATAGATTTTCTTATAACCTATTTGCGTAAAACAAAATATAGATTTTCTCGTAACCTATACATGTATTAGTTATGTGAATTTCTAAATTGTAATTAAACGTCGTATTAATTTTATACATGAATAATTTATTTTCTATCTACCTACCAAACGTCTTATCAACTATACAAAATTAATATATGAACTTGTTTCTTATCCAAATGCCTAACGACTCCTAAAAATATATTTGTTCTTTTCACTTATTAATTGGTTGCCATTACAATAAGGGCAAAATTAGACCAAGTATTAATCAGTAAGAACATATTTGTGCTAAAGTATTAACAATAACATATTCGTTCAATTTTTGCATAACTTAAGAACATATAAACCTTTTTCGAATTATAAATATAAAATTTAAATCAAAATTATCGATATGAGCGGATTTTAAAAAAATAATATAAAATGGCATTTAAATTTAAAGAAACAAAATAATTTTTTTGAATATCAGATCCATGATAAGAGGATCAACATCTCATAAAATCATGAAAAAAGTTTAGAGATAATGTTCACAATTTACTCAAAAATGACGTGGCAGATATTATCAAAGAAAACCAATCAAAGGCCAGTAATAAAATTTCATATCAAAATTCACGATAAATATTATTTAATATTAAAGTTTTTAGGTAATAGAAAAGGAAAGAGATTTGAAGGATCCACACAACAAACACATGGTCCCCTCAAATAATTTCCCCTTTTAAAACGACAAAAAAAGAAAACTCACCGTCCAAAACTTAACGCCGTTAGACACGACAAGCGCGTAGACTCACGGATTACAAGTCACCGTCAAAACGGAAAGACAATCTGGGCCCCACACGTGAACGGGCTCGGTCTTAGGTCAGCCGCTTATAAAATATGAAAATCAAATAAGATGGCTTAACCAAACATGTCTTAATACAACCAATTGCGTGCACACGCGCTTCTCTTTTCTTCTTCTCTTTCTTTTGTTATATATAAATCTCCCAATCTACCATATTTTTTTCCATATTGAAACAAAATCTCTCTCAATTTACAGAGCAGAAATATAGTTTAAAGGGAGAATTTTCTCTCTTCTTTTCCCTCAAGGAATCGGAAAACCCAGGAAGAAGAAACCTATTTTCTTTATTAATTGCCATTAAATCACCCCTTTAAAGGTCGAAAGAGCCTTTGCAATTTCTTTCTTTCTTTCTTGGGTATTTATTTGTACAAATTTTGATTTCCTTTTTCTTGTTTTGAGAAGTAAAAATGGGAACAGAAGTTTTGCGGCCACAAAACTGTTTGATTGACAGGTTCAGGGAACCACAGCCGGCGGCGGCGTTTCATCGTCGGAAAAATAATGGGTATTATAACAACAACGGTTACCGGAAACCGGTTGTTAGAACGGAGAAAAAGAAGTTGAGCAACAAGATCCAGAACCACTCTGAGCCGTCAATTTCAAGGAGATCTGAGGAATCGAAACCGGTTCAGATCCCCGGGAGAGTTACACCGGCGGTGGACGGCGGAATCGTGATGGGTCAGGTGATGATTTTGAGAAGGGGAGAGTCGTTGGATTCTCTGAACCCGAATATCAGGAAAGAGAACAAAACGACGTCGTCGGGTAAGAAGAAGAAACAACCGGCGAGTGGTAGCGGTGATGAGTTGACGGTTTACGGTACTGGAAGATTGGGTCCGGAGCAACCCGGGATGTTACCCAAAAATATCCGGGTCGGGCATACTCCGACCGACGTGTATGCCGGATCTGCTTTCTCGAATTCTCCATCGCCTAGATCTCTTCCTCTACCCTCTTTCTTCAACAACATGAACAACAACAACAAAAAGCAAGTAGAATTCAAATCGTTTGATGATTCCGCCTCGAGAGATTTACGGAGGTTGCTCCGACTCGAGTAGGGGATCCGACCCGTTTTCTCCAGAATTACCTCTTATAATTCTTAACTAGTTTGGAGGGACTATATATGATTATTCTCCAGTCTCTAATTAGCTTTAAGGTCGACTTATATTACTATAAATCTTTCATATTCGCTCCTAAATTCTCAAATTTTGGAACTTTCAGTTTTCTCCATGAATTTTTTTAGACATGGAGAAGTGAAAAGGTCTGAAATTTGAGAAAATTAGATTAAAAAAATGCGAATAATTTCTTTCTTGTTATTTACTTATTTATATTTTAGGTCTGTGGATTAAGTATGGAAGGAAGGGGGTTATTGTATTTAAGGGGAAGGAGATTGAAGAAAAGGGCTGTGATGAATAAGTTTAGTGTTATGTTAAATATTATGTTTGTGCTAAGTTGGTGGTAATGGTGAAGAAAGACTCTAATGATGGAATAGCTTTGTAAAGCTTTTATTTTGGATCAATGGTTATAGTAATCAGAAGTATGTTTTTAGAGTATAATTCTCTTTGTTCCAAATTTTATTGCTTTCTTGTTTATCTTAATGTTTTTCAACTTGCTCGTGCACATTCAAAGCTGGAGAGTATAGATGTGATCAAGTTACAAGGCGCGATTATGTGTGATGCCTAAATTGAAACAACAAATAATAACTTTTCATTCTGTTGTTCTTCACATGATTAGGTTGGGTTGGGTTAAATCCAGAGAATAATATGAGGAACAATAATAGTAGGTTGCGCTTGATCTAGAAATAGTATCAACCACGCATAGCCAGATAAATAAAGAGTGGATAGATGATCTAATTATAATTAATATACTTGTATAACTATATGAATTGTTGAGATTAAGAACATTTGATTATGCCAAGTAGATTCAATTATGTCTAATTTAAATCAATCAAATAAGGATTAACAACTTGAGTTCATATTAGTTAATGTTTTTAACCCTAAGTTGTATAAGCTCAAACTGAAGTAGATGAGCGAGTCGTAGAATTAATTACTCCCTTTGAAATCATTTTAAGAACAAGATACTTGAAGAATTCAAGAACTTACTCAATAATAAATACTAATCATGCAAGCATAAACTTAACAAAGCTTGTAATCAAAACATGAAAGCTAGACTAAATTGAAGTTAAGAATACAAAACCAACAATAAAGATAAACACTATTATTTAGATATTGGGGATATTAAAACTCTTCGCAAGAAGTATGATTAAACACAACTCTAACTCCAGAAAATTCAAATAAAATGAAAAAAAAATATTAAATTTTCATGACCAAAGATCCACTGTAAATGTTGATAAATAATTATGGCAAATGGGATTTTGGGGGTAGTGGGGTGAAGGGGGGTGGGGGGTTGTGATACCAAAATGAAGATATCAAGGGAGTGAAATGCAGATAAGAAGAAGAAAGAAGAAGAATTAAGATTAGGATGAAGAACAGAGGAGAAATTTAGAGAGAATGAGAGGAAAAATAAAAATTGTATTGAGCTATCACATTCAAATCATGCCTTACAAGTACTATCCACTCCTATTAATACTACTTAATCAGAATTAAAGGAAAATACAATGAACACTAGAAATGAACATAGAAACTAATTCTAACTACTTTTCCCGCCAAAATAGTAATCATGCTAATGGTGTGTGACCTTCCAGCTCAGCAATGATGTGGTATCTGCCATGTGACTGAAGTATTACGTGGCTGTTGAACCCAAATTGGTATCAATACACCCCTGTGAAACAACACCCTTGTCCACAAGGGTGATAGAAGGAAACCTAGAAGTCAGTTCCCAAGTTGCATAAGATTGATCAAGGCCAGACCACTGAATAAGCCACTGAGCAACCGCCTTATTACCACGCTTCACCATTCGGCGCTCCAAGATATATTCAGGCTCAGGGCAATGAGGACTAGATAAGTCAATGATGGGAGGGTGTACTATAGTACTGGGAAGTTCATGACAGAATTTAAGCTGAGAAATATGAAAGGTAAGATGGATTTGCACTTCAGGAGGGAGGAGGAGTTTGTAAGCCACAACACCTATATTTTCCACAATGGGATATGGACCAAAAAATCTAGAAGTGAGCTTGTGATATGGAAAAATAGACAAGGAAGATTGTCTATAAGGTTGAAGTTTAATATAAACCCAATCACCAACCTGAAAATGCCTATCAGACCTATGAGTGTTGGCCTGTGCACACATCCTTTGTTGGGCTTGATGCAAATGAAACTTAGCCGATTCGAGTTTTAACTGTCCGCTTAGCATAAAATCCTCAACAACATCAGACTCAGAGTCACCAGGCAAGTATGGAAGATGTAAGGGAGGAGGATAGCCATATAACAACTCAAAAGGAGAAGATTGAATAGCAGAATGCGGGTTAGAGTGGTACCACCACTCAGCTAAGGCTAGATAAGAAACCCAATCAGCAGGAGCATCAGTACAAAAACATCTGAGATAGGTTTCAAGACACCTATTCAGAACCTCAGTTTGTCCATCAGTCTGAGGATGGTAAGCTGTAGAAGTCTGCAAGGACACCCCCTGAGCATTTAAAAATGCTTTCCAAAAGTTGCTAATGAATATAGGATCCCTATCACTAGTTATAGTTGCAGGGAAACCATGCAACTTGAAAATGTTATCCAAGAAGATAGGAACAAGAGATTGCGCACTATAGGGATATGATAAGGCAATGAAATGACCAGTTTTGGTTAATCTATCAACTATTACCCAAATAACAGTTTTGCCTTTAGATCTAGGGAGTCCTTCAATAAAGTCCATACATATATCCATCCATGGAAAAACAGGTATAGGCAAGGGCTGGAGTAGATCAGGATAAGCTGATGTATCACACTTGTTCCTTTGGCACACAACACACTTGTGCACAAAATTAGCTATATCTGATCGAATACCCTTCCAATAGAAATAGGCCATGACCTTCCTAGTAGTGGCATCAATGCCTGAATTCCCACCAGCAGGAGTAGAATGCCATAGTGATAAGATTTTGGTTCTAAGGGAAGCATCATCACCAACAACTAATTTCCCTTTTCTTCTCAGTTGTGCATTAAGCCAAGTGAAATGCTTACGAGGTTGCACCTGCAAGGATTGAATAAGGACTTGTAATTCAGGATCCGTAGTCCAACTAGGTTTGATCTCATCCCATAAATCAGCTTGGACTGAAGATATCATCATGGACATAAGTTCTACACCTTGGATCCTAGACAAAACATCCGTAACCAGGTTTTCCTTACCCTTTTTATACTGAATTTCAAAGTCAAAAGGCAACAGTTTAGCCAACCACCTAATTTGAGAATCTGTATGTAACTTTTCCTCCAATAGATACTTCAAGGCTTTGTGATCAGTTTTAACAATGAAGTGTTGACCAAGTAATTAGTGGGCCCACTTGGTGACAACAAATACCAAGGCCAATAATTCCTTCTCATACACAAATAGAGCAGCATGGCACTCAGATAAACCCTTGCTAATGAAAGCAATAGAGTGGTCTTTTTGCATAAGGACAACACCAATGCCATTACCGCTGCCATCTGTTTCAACAACAAATAGAATAGAGTAATCAGGTAGAGCAAGAACAGGTGCAACAACCAATGCTGATTTCAACTCCATAAAAGCTTGAAAAGCACTGTCGGACCATATGAAATTGTCCTTTTTCAGCAACTCAGTTTAGAGGTCTACTAATGAATCCATATCCCTGAATAAACTTTTTGTAATAACCTGCCAGACCTAAGAAACCTCTTAATTGTTTGAGGGTACTAGGAACTGGCCAACTCTGAACAACCTGGATCTTCCTTTGAACAATGGAAACCCCTTCATAGGAAATAAAATGCCCCAAGTATTCGACCTTTGAAACCCCAAACACATACTTTGATTGCTTCGCCAACAAGTGATGGTGGATCATAAGGTCAAAAACTGACTTCAAATCGTTAACAAGATTCTGTAATGACCTACTATAAATTAGAATGTCATCAAAAAATACTAATACAAATTTCCTTAAATGTTGCTGGAAAATGTGATTCATTAAACATTGGAATGTAGAAGGTGCATTAGTTAAGCCAAAAGGCATAACTAGGAACTCATAGTGACCAAGATGAGTTTTGAAAGCATTTTTAGGGACATCATCAACTACCATTCTAATTTGGTGATCACCAGATCTCAGATCCACCTTGGAAAATACTCTTGCTCCTGTCAGCTCATCCAAAAGATCATCAATAATAGGGATAGGAAACTTGTCCTTTATCGTGCACTGATTAAGCTCTCTATAGTCTACACACAATCTCTATGTGCCATCCTTTTGGCCCACAACCACCACTGGAGAAGAGAAGGGGCTATTACTATATTGAATAACACCTTGTTGGAGCATATCATTGACCAACTTCTCTATAATATCCTTCTTCATAGTTGAGTATCTGTAAGGTCTGATATTGACAGGTTTGGCTCCATTTTGTAGAGGGATCTTATGATCAAATGGACCCCTTGGAGGAGGTAAGATTGTAGGTTCAGAAAATATCTTATGATATTGATCAAGTAAAACACCAATTTCAGGTGCTATGGTTTCCTCCTTCAATAACTGTAGGGCAAAGTTCTGTCCCACAAAGTCTTCCCCATTCATAATTGGCAACATTTGTAACATGAATAATTCAACCTCATCTCCTGATAACTTGTTCACAGCTTTGGAACTGGCCAACCTATAATCTTCATGCACCCCCCAAAGTATATGTTTTTTCCCTTGGTGATTGAAGGCCATAGTAAGTTCTGTAAAATCCATGGTCACTGGACCCAATGTCTTCATCCACAATGCTCCCAGAACAATATCAATATCATATCGACCAATAGGGAACACTATTAAATTCGACTGATAAGTAATGCCCTGCAGCATCCACCCAAAGTCCTTAACTACTCCAGTTGTGGTCTCCTTAACATTATTGCCAAGACTCACATAGCTTGTGGGAGTAGGAACAACAGTGCATCCCAATCTTTTCACACAATCTTTATCAATAAAATTGTGTATACTACCTCCATCAAGTAATATCTGAACTGGTCTCTTACCACTATATCCCTTCACATGAATAGTTTGAGCACCCTGAATTCCAGCAAGGGCATACAATGAAATCAAAGGATTAGCACCATCGACTATGATTTCACCTTCCCCATACGTGTTATCATTAACTGGAGATTCCAGTTCAGGTTCTAGATCTTCTAACTCGATACTGTCCATCTCTAAAACAAATAATTGTTTAGGGAGATTACATTTATGACCAATGTTGTACTTCTCATCACAAAAATAACACAACCCCTGAGCTCTTTTTGCCTGCATTTCAGCTGGGGAGATAGTTCTCCTAGGTATGCCTCCAGTAGAAGATGGCAAAGTCAATCGAGTTTCCTGATTATAATTGATAGGTTGTGACCTTGCAACAGGTGTCTCCTGATGTTGCTTCTTAACAACTCCTCCTTGTAGTCCCGATGCTCTAATTTGAGATCTAGCATTAGCTAGCTGAGTAGCTTCTGTTAATCTAGCCAACCTAAACACCTTAGACAAGGTTTGTGGTTCATGCATCAGTATAGTCCCTACCAACTCATCCTTCAATCCACCTAAGAAACAGGAAATGGCTTGGGCAGTAGTGAGATTACACTGTGTTAAAAGCCTATTAAATGCAAATTGGAATTCCCTTACTATTCCAGTTTGTCTTAGTTGCTTAAGTTCAAGCATATGATCAACAAAATCATCCCCAAAAGTTTCAGTTATTGCCCTCAAGTACTCATCCCACCCAATTACATTAGGTGGATCTCTACACCGCAATTAAGCTTGATGCCAAGCTAAAGCCTCATCTTCCAAGTTCATGGCTACCAGCCTTAACCTATGATTTACTGGAGTTTCATCTAGAGCAAAATACTGATCTATCCGATACAACCATGTTTTCAGATTTTCTCCATTTAAACGAGGAAAAAGTAAATTGTGGTTACGATGGTTAACAACATGAAACAGATTAGGGCCCAAAATTCCATGACCAACAGTTGATGGTGGTTCAATTGAACTCGAAGTCGCACCTCTCTCCTTGGCTTGCTGGTGCAGTCGCATCCCATCAACAGAGTCCTTCAATGATTGGACTAATCGCATCATCTCTACTTGTCTACGATCCATGTCCAACCTCAATTCCCAATGTCGCTCATCCATAACAGAACGTAGGTCCAACTGTTGAGCTACCAAATCCTCAAATTGCTCCTGGACATTGTATTCAGCTGCTTCAAGAACTGTTTCAGTATTTTTTCGTGGTCCCATAGCTTAAGATTAGCCTGGCTCTGATACCAATTGATACCAAAATGAAGATATCAAGGGAGTGAAATGCAGATAAGAAGAAGAAATAAGAAGAATTAAGAGAAGGATGAAGAACAGAGGAGAAATTGTGAGAGAATGAGAGGGAAAATGAAAATTGTATTGAGCTATCACATTCAAATCATGCCTTACAAGTACTATCCACTCCTATTAATACTACTTAATCAGAATTAAAGGAAAATACAATGAACACTAGGAATGAACATAGGAATTGATTCTAACTACTTTTCCCGCCAAAATAGTAATCATGCTAATGGTGTGTGACCTTCCAGCTCAGTAATGATGTGGTATCTGTCATGTGACTGAAGTATTACGTGGCTGTTGAACCCAAATTGGTATCAAGTTGCTTCGTGATTGATAGGTATTGAATAGTTTAATAATGAAGATGATATGTCCATTATTTTTTGTCTACACACTTGATTGTCATTTTTTATGAATGTGGGATGTATTTTTTCTCTTTCATTCATTAGATAACTAATCACAACTTCGCTTGGCTCGCAAGCTAATTTCCCATATCTCAATTACGATTCGAACCATGTCGTGTATAAATCATTGCGACGAAATAGGATGACCACTGTCACCTTACTAGATAATTTTCAAATCCAACATTTAGGAATATCCTCCCACACACATTCATATAATCACCATTAACAATAATTACTGCAACTACTGTCATTATAGACCACAATGATCGGTCCTAGATTACAGTGTCGGTCTATAACTGGGCAAAGACTGGTATGAAATTCTGCAAACAAAAATGTCAATAAATGAAATCGGATTTAATAGGTACTCTGCTAGCTCTGAAATGGAGAAATGTATTAGTAGGGCTTCTAAACTATGAAATCTATCTACTAATGAGGTATTGGGTGGAATTTTCACGCTTTCAAGCTAGTAAAAATGGTGTAAAAATATTTTTTACAAAAAGTTAAAAAAAATGGAATAACAATAGAGGCCATATGAGCAAGAATGGATATTTTCAGTTGTGAGGAGGAAGATTTCGCCAGAAAAATCATCGGAATCGACAAAAATAGGTGAAAATCGGCTGGAAAATGGGAGCTTTTTTTGGGCTTGAAAAATATTTTCCTTTTAAATTATTTTTAAATCTGAAAATAATGATGGAAAAAAACAAAAAATTATTGAAAGAGATGGGGGAACTAAAGTGAAATATTTAAAACTTTGGAGTTGGTCTTGCATATATTGGAAGAATAGTGAGTGATGTCATAATTAATGTCTAAAGTACTAATTTTTGAAGACTTGTATCTAAATGCTCAATTAAGTTTTAAGAGTGGCTATTTTGCCAACTCTCCCTATACACACTATAAACTGGCCACTGCAATTCATGCTCATACTCCAAATGACTTTAATGACGAAATTTAACAGTAAGAAGGATACAGAAAGAACAATGCACTACAAGGGAACTCAACCATCAAATGATCACTTGATTCACAAACATATAAGAACCTTAAAATGAAAGTGGCAATAAACAGAAAAAGGACTTAAAACAACTCATTCATTGAAGGCAATGTAATGAAATGACTAAAATTGTAATAGAGAAAGAATTAACAATTAAGCCAAATGGAGTTAAAAATAGCCAAATTGAATTATCTTTAGTGAATCCTGCTAGAATACAAATCTTTATGAAGGAAAGACACCTCTTTTCCCTGCATCCAATTAAAAAAAGAAAAGCAGCTATCCGAAATGATAGTGTAGTATTAATCCAAATTTTATTTATCAACGCTCATCTCTATTTCATTCATCAAACTTATCTTTCAAAAATGTCTAACCAAGACTTGTAAGCAATGATAACCATACACCAATTATTGCATAGCAATGAAAATGCACAAGACCATCAAATCAAAATTATTTTATTAGTTTTTGGAAATATTCTTGTCGATAAACTTGTGATGGAACAAGGAATTACACAATAATAATCAAATCTAGTACGTTGCTCCACCACCTCATGTAAATGTTAAACCAGTTGTGAACCTTGACAGATATGACACTACATGATGATTGAAGTCCATTTTATGATGAAACGTTTGATTTTCTTTTAGTGCCTCCATTTTTTTGGTTCAATAATTAATATTTTAGATTTTAATGAACACTTTGTGTACTCCAATATAACACTTCATTTACACATGCTCTCAATTTAGCACATAGTTCAAGTGAATAATTAATTATTCGAGTTTGAACGCCTCCATGATTGGTCATGTTAATAGTTGAACATGAACCTTTAATCTTTTCTGATTCAGATACATAAAGTCCATATTAACGTTGAAAAATGACCAATTTGTACTGATATAAAATCATTCACACAATTTGCCTTATGAAAAGACATTTGACCAATACGTGTTCCCGATGCATATTCCACCATGAATAAGTTTTTACGATTACTCTTCAACTTTTCGTAAAAATAAAATAAAATTCTTTCATAAAAAATATAAATAAAGATAATGATTTTTTATCGTTCATTATGAACTAGGTTTCACCTAATTCTTGTTATGACAAGATATGTATGTAGTCCTACGATGGGGCTCGGTCGCACGAAAAGAAATTTTCATATATATCCTCGAAAAATTGAAATTGGGTCCTTTTTAGAAATTTCACCAAAAATTTCTTAGTTTCAAATACTTGGACATATTTTAGTGGTTTGGAGACTTTTTGAGGTGATTCATATTGAGAGAGTTGACTTTGGTCAACATTTTGAGATCCGAACGTCGAATGGTAATTCTATCAATTTCATTGGTTAGGGAACGTCGAGTCTAGGCTAGTATGGTGTATTAGTTCGGGTCCTGAGATTATATTGTGTAGAATGAGTAGTAAGACGAAATTCCTAAAAGAAGTCTCAAGGTGTAATTTTGAGTAAAATATCTTCTTTCAGAAATTTGATGATTCCATTGACTCCGAAACTTGTTTTATGATCGATTTAGACTATTGAATTATGTGTAAAGATTTCCGAATGAAAGGGTCAAATCAAGTTTTCTTACAATTGATGTTTTTCTTGACCCGTTGTTTCGTTGGCAACTATGTTGATCACGAGAATTCTTCCTATTTTCAACACTTGAAAGCTCGGGAGAGAGATTTTGGGAGATATTTCTTGAGGGAATTCATGTGGGTAAGTTCCTAACTCAATTTTAAATCATTTCCTACCAATTTTATTTTCTAAATTCTTCAAAATCAAAGATTTCAAAAGAGGGGATTTTTCCTCCAAATTGAAATTTGAGACTCGATTTTGGTTGAGTTTTCACCCACAAACTCCTTGTCACCTGAGAATTATGTTTTTCAAATAAAATTCTGTTTTCCCCTTTTCTATTTTGAAGAGATCTTTTAGGGATTTTAAACCTTAGTAATATGTGCATATATCGTTGGAACCCTTTTGATGGGTCATTTCCATTCTTAATTAACAGGGCACAATAACCTCTAATTGCTATTTAGGGAACAAAATTCCTTTATTTTCCTCCTTTATAAATCTTCATAGGGCGTAACATCCCTTAGATTTCATTTAGGGCACAACTTTTTATTTTTATTTTTCTTCGTTCTAAATCTTCATAGGATACGATATCTCCTAAATCTATTTAGGGTACGAAATTCTTTATTTTTCTCCTTTTAAAATCCTATGACATCACCTAATTGTTATTTCTAAGGAACAAAACTCCCTATTTTTCTCATTTCTAAATGTTCACAGGATATGAGATTCCTTAGTTAATTTCTCTTTAGGGCGCGGAATATCTTATATTTATCCTTTCTAAATTTTCATAAGGTACGACATTCCCTAATTGCATTGTAGGGAACACAATTTCCTATTTTTCTCCCTTTTAAATCTTCATAGAGTACGATATCCCCTAATTTTCATTTATGGCACAAACTTCTATATTTTTCTCTTTTCTAAATCTTCACAAGGTACAACATTTTTTTATCTGTCATTTTAGCGAACAAAACTTCTTATTTTACTCCTTTCTAAATCTTCATAGAAAGACGTTAATTAATTAATTTATCTTCAAATTACTAATCCCAATTTAATGAACTCTTACTTGTAGTCTTTTTTACGTGTGGGATAGTAAAATTTTAAACTCATGAAATAATCTAAGGATATTCACAACTCCACTATCATTTGCATTACTTGAAGTTTTGTCCATCTCCCAATGAGTAAAAAGCAAAATAAACAAATTCTACTACTTATATTCAAAGCTCAAACTAATATAATATATGTTACTTAGAAGCAATAACTCATTCTCTCCATCTATAAATTCTACAAAATCCATGCACTTCCCAAAAACATAATCCCCACAATTACAAAACAATAAACAACTCAGTTTTTTCAAGTTCAAATTTCACTTGCTGCTTTTTATTTTGACAGAAGTAGGTGCTTGTAACTCGCTCGCTCTCCTGGAAAATGGCAAAACCTAACTATACCTTGAAGGACAAGACCTTAAATGGCCTTGGGAATCTCATAAGACTCCTCCCAACAGGAACAGTCTTCATATACCAATTCCTAAACCCTATTCTCACAAACAATGGTCATTGCACTATCATCAACAAGTACCTATCAGGCATCCTCATTGCCCTTTGTGGTTTATCTTGTGGATTTTCTTGTTTCACCGATAGCTACACCGATAACGAGGGCACGACCCATTATGGCATAGCCACAATGAAGGGGCTTTGGCCAACATCTAAATCAGTGGACACAAGTTCATACAAAATTGGTGTAGGTGACTTTGTGCATGCATTTTTTACTATAGTTGTTTTTGGGGTTGTGACTATTTTGGACAGGAATACGGTGGATTGTTTCTTTCCGGCGTTCGAATCGACGGAAAAGATGTTGATTATGGTGTTGCCACCGGTTGTTGGTGCAATTTCTAGTGTTGTGTTTATGGTGTTTCCTAATAAACGTCATGGTATAGGGTACCCCTCCAACTAATAGCCAAGATAACTAAAATGGAGTTATCTTGAGTTTAAAATATTTTATACTAATGATTTGATTGAGTTTTGTGTTTTGAGAAAGTTTTTTTTTGGTTGATTTATTTTATTTTATACTAAGGTGTGTATATGATGTAAATCACAAGAAGTGAATAATATTATAAGATTTGGGGTTTTAAATTTATTACTTTGTTGGTTATACAATGAGCTTGTTATCTTGGAAGTTAATTTTATTAATGATGTTTTGAAACTCTAAATTTGACTATTTTTATGTAGTTATTTAATACTAAAGATAAAAATGGAAAAACTTACAATAATAATTTTTTTTATTTCATAAATTGGACAAATAAATAGAAATAACTATATTTAATATTGGGATCAAGTAATATAAAACGAAGGAAGTAGCTTAAAGCTTAAGCTCACTTTAACGAACTAACTAACTAGCAGAGTACAATCCTAAGCTGTGTATCCCTTAGAAAGAAAAAAAAATGAATTTGATTAAAAATAATAATAACAATAAGCTTAATATATATAAAAGATTGAGTACAAGGTACAACTCAATAAAGAAGTTTGTAATTTCTACATGATCTTAATTCCTTCTTATTTCATATAACTTTTCAATATCATGTTCTTATAGTAATGTTGATATAAACTTAGATTTAAATATTACGTATTCGTATAAAACATGTATATGCATATTTCCATAATTTGTCACGTATGAATAATGAACTTTAGCATTGCTCAAGTACAAATTAAATTCTGTTAGTAAAATTTATGAAGGAAGCATGAAAACCAAAATAAATCAGAACATCTATTTCAGCAGCTTCCCAATATTTATTCTTTCTTAATTAGAATTTTCCTCGTTCACTTTTATTTGTCATATTTCATTTTACAAGAGATAATTTGACTAATTTTCGAACCTAAATTGAATTTAATTAATTTATTATTCAAAATTTAAACTAAAGTTGCCATCCTTCTCATATTAATATGATGAGTTTAACTCTCAAACAACAAAATATCATAAGTAAAAATGAACGAGGGAGTATAGTATTGAATTTCTTTAGAAGGTAGTATATGTTATTGAAACGGATAATTAATTATTTGAAGAGAAAAAAAAGAAGAGGAAATGGGAATAGAGATACCTGGAAGCAAGAGTAAGCTATTGCTTTGCTTCCCCGTAATTAAAGTGACATATATTATCATAGATATCATCATGACATATATACTCAGATTCGTAATTAAATCCATCATAATGAATTTTTTTATTCTGTAATGATCAATTTGATATGATCACGTTGTTATCGTGTTTTTCTCTTCTCAGCCTATTTTATTCTTATTACTTTATCTTTTTATAGTAGTTCTCAGGGGCGGCTCTACAACTTTGAAAAAAAAAAGCAATTGATTTAGGCCCCAAAATTTGAGGGGCATAAGTATTTTTTTTGAAAAAATAGCGAGTATTATTACTTGTAGAAAATAAAAACTTTTCATAAAAGAGTAAAGAAGTAATAGAAGTTCGACAAATTATGAATACTATGTCTCAAGAAAAATTAAATAATTGGCTATAATAAACTTCATAAAAAATATATTCGAATTTAAGGCCACCATTCGGATTTGACGTTAGGTCACCGATTTATTAGAGCCACCCCCGGTAGTTCTACCCCATATCTTATTTTTCTTATAGGTTTATTCTTCAAATTAATGATGTGTGACATTATGTAACGATAGAGAAATATATAATCTATTTAAATATTGTATCTATTAAAATGATACAGTGCGACACAATATAATACGATATATTATGAAATAATTGGGAGCACAAACCTTGAGAACTACTTTCTAGTTGTTGAAATATGTGTGTAACAATTTTCTGACTTTAGTAAACATTTGGTAGCATCAGCATGATCAAATTAAGTGCAAGCGTCACACAATTTTAGGAACCACACCACATTACTTGTACGTATACCAACAACTTTTTTTCTAGTACTTGCACCTACGATTAATTATAGACTAATATTTACCAATAAGGGTCGTAGTGGATTAGCAAGTATATCTTCATTCTTATCAAAGAGGTTTCAGGTTCGAGTTCTCTTGGGTACGGAGTTGGCTTTGTTAGAAAGTGTTTTATCCCCTAGACTTTCCGACGTGAATTCAAATTTAGTAGTACTCTAATGTGGATACTGAACACCGGAGAAAAAATAATTAAATTATAAACTAATATTTGAATGTAATCATTCTTCAAATTGTATCATCTTAAATTAGAGTTTCTAATGGATTCAAAATTAATTGTTTTATTACGTGTAAAATTAATGCTGTTGTGGACATTTCTTTCTCATGCTCCAGAAATTTTAAAGAGTAAAGAAAAGAATTGGAAATGATGTTTAACATCATGTCAGATTTTGATCTAATTAGCTTCTAGAAGATTTTGAAAATTTACATGTTTAGGATCCACATGATCACTATTAACATGGCAAATGAGTGGATTGAATTAAATTTGAGCGGATTAAATATGAATTGAGTTAAATAGATGAATTGCAATTCACCTTATAAATATGAATAAAATATAACTGATTGGATGAAGGAAAAACTACATAATTAGACAAATGTCTCTAATATATCTACTAAACTACGCACTACTTTTAAAAACTTACACAATTACATGCTACTTCCTATAGCAGATTGCATAGACCTTCTCACTCATTCCTCCCTTTCCTATAGCAGATTGCATAGCGGGAGGTAGTGTATCCAAATCTGAATTGTCTTGTTCTAAGTATGTATCTATGCACAGATACATTAGATACATCACATATCCATCGGATATATCAATGCATTTTTATACTGGATACACTAGATGAAATTGATATACACTGGATATATCAATACATATTTGATACTGGATATATAGATCATACATTATGAAATACAGATATATTGTGAAACATAGATACAGAGAAGTAAGGGGATGAGGGAGGTAGAGAGGTGAGCGAGAGAGGAGAGAGACGATGATACATTGTACATTCGCTAGATACAGTGTATCTGGAGACAGCAAATACAGTATATCTAGAGGCGACTCGGGAAAGATATGTAATTATTGAAACTATCAATGCATTAAGTGATTAGCATCTATATTAGTATGCTTTATGAAATTTCTCCATTTTTTTCCATTTTTTTATGGGTTGAAAATTGGGGGAAACTCATATTTACCCAATTAAAATGTAAGTTATCTAACTCAATAAAATATGGATTAAATTGATTGATATTATAAATATGGGCTCAAAATTGTCAGTTCTAATCACCATATGTTGGACTAATATTCGTTCAATTGCAAACTATAGTTGAGTACCAAGTAACTTGTCTTTTAAAGTCAATTAGGTATTCTACAAACAATAGATTTAAACACTTTTAGCCAATTATTGAATTAAGAGCTAGAAAACTATTTAAAGGATGAAGTTATTAAGAGGAGAATTTTGATGATTCAATAAAAATGGTAACTAGTTCCAACAAAAAAGAGATAACCCAGTGGTTTGGACTTGGGACTTCCATGTTGGAGGTCTCAAGTTTGAAACCCCTTGCCAGCGAAAGCAAGGGGTTTGCCTTCTGGGTCGAGCTCGTCTTACCAGACTTGCCTAGTGCGGGTTACCTTTCCTATGTGGTTTGCGAGCTATTGCATAGGAGCGGGGGCTTTACCCTATGTGCACCCAAAGGGTAGCGGCTGCGGTTTCGCTTGTCATCAAAAAAAAAAAGAAAAAGAGATAACTTACATCTGCAATATCATGACTTTCCCTCACTATTTTAAACTCTACATGTAATAGAAGTGTTATAATTAGTCACAAAGAAAGGAAACAAAATAATGTATACACTACCACAAGGAAGAGAATGAACTAATAAGTAATAACCATATATAGTTGCTAATTGCTCACTTGCCAAATCCCTCTTGAAGAACAAGAACTTGTCATCCTCTCAAACTTTCTGTTTTACTTTCTTCTGTTTCCTACTATTCTTCCTACCTCTGCTTGCTGCTTTCATGATGTCCACCTTAACTATATGGTGATCGGACGTCCCTTTTGATGAAACAACCGAGTATGATCCAGGTACAAATGCATAAGGCAGGCCTTGCGATCCCAAAATATAATCAACTCGAGTTCCATATTTACATGTTCCTTGCACATCTATGCCATAATGAGAAAGAACATGATTGAGAAATGTTGTTAGCAAATCATACAATGGTTACAAGTAAGATTGAGAAAGATTTCACAGGAAATTTTGAGATAAAGATTCATACTTTGGCCTTTAGCAATGATAACAACTGACTCACATTCCCCTGCAAACTCTTTTGCATCATTGTACTCTTTCTGTTTCAAGAAATTCATTACTTCAACTCTTGGAGTTGGCTTTCCTATCTCCTCATAATACTGCCATCATGACATTGTGTAATCAAGAAATTGATAAAAAAGGATACTAGTAATCCAAGAAAAAGTTGTACTTATAAGACTCAGTTTTCTTCTTACCTTTACGATATCATTCCATCTCTCTAATGAGTAATCTGAGGCTTCAAGAGAATTTATCCCTCCTGCTAAAATATGAGGACTGTCATTTGATTGTATTATTGCATTTATTTGCTTCATTCTCCAATTCTCATCTAAATGATCAAGTTGAGTACAACAGAAGTTCAACTCTCCCATCCAGGGTACATCAACCGTAGCCTTAAGCACATTTCTGCATCAAACAAAAACACCAGTTATATAAGGAGCAAGTTTCAAGTTAAAAGCTTTAACAAACCCCCCAAAGACTAAATAAATAGAAGTATTTCTATTTCTAATAGTTTAAACGTTTAGATAACATAGCGCATACTATTCTATGAACATAGATATAGTCAACATAAGTTTTAACAGAAGGAGGCACCTGAAATCTTTATCATCATAGATTTTCTGGATTCTCCATTTCTTAATAGGCCATTTGGATAAAATAGCATTACCAAATTCAGGAGCCCAGCTTTCAGCAAACACATAGTTCATTCCAAGAGCACGAGCTAAATCAGATAAAGGGCTCATATCTTTCTCTTCCTCAGCCTTCACATCTTGTAAAGCCAATATATCAGCATCCATTTCTTTCAGCACATCAAGAATGGTCCTTGTTCCACTCAAGCAGCAGCCTCCGTAATCGTTAATCATCCAATTAGCCATCGCGGGGAAGCATATCGGAGACCTCACAGGGCCCAGTCTGTTGTTGTTTAAACTCAAAATCTTGGTGGAATCATCTTCCAAGATTCCAAGTACCCTATTCTGAGCTAATGAAATCTCATTCTCAGGAAGGTTGATTGAAACTTTTTGCTTTGGTTTTGCTCCATTTGTTAATATAGGATGAAGAGGGGAATGCTTCAATATGCTCTTCGGACGATTATTCTCAGACTTTACCTGGTTTTGAAATTTGAAACCGTCATTAATGTCATCGTCATGAGAAAAGATGGATGATTTTTCAGCCTTAGGCACAGCAGGTGCAAGGGAAAATAATGCAGCATTGAAGGAGGCTAGTCGAATAGTCCTACTCTGTCCATTTGGATGAGTTGATGATGATTTGAAACTTAGTTTTTCTTTAAGCTGACCATGACTTCCTCTTGAGCTCAGCTTCCCAAACCTCTTGATCACCACCTTAGTCCTCGGACGACGCCACATCAGCCATCGCATCCTCGAGCAAAGCCGGTGAATTCTCCGTCTGAAGACATGAAACATGCAGGAAAACTGTTTTCTGCATGAAAGCTGCACTGGAACCTCTGTTGACTGCATGGAAGTTCTCTGCAACTAAGTTTTAGCTAAACTAGATGGATATTAATGAATTTGAGGTTAGTCAAATTTCTTAAACTAAGCCTTGATTGAAGGTATGAAAGTGATACTAGGATTGATACCACATTTATACTACTTGTCATTGAAAAGGATAATGTGTCTTACTGGTGAAAGTCTGAGTAGGGCAAGTTAAAAGTAGATAAAGAGACAAAAACACAACCCAACTGCTCCAAGAAATGAGGTGGGGTTTGAATATTTGAAATTGGTGACATATAATGGTTGAGCTTCTTGTCTTGTGACAACAAACAATACCTAACTCATACCTGTGAACAAAGACTTTCTTTCTCTTAGAAACTCAAACAACTGTAAAGATAAAGAAATCCTCAGTTTTTTCTATTCTTGATTGATATATTATAATGGATATATGACCTTCATTTACTTGAGCTTTTCCCACATTAGTCAATGGAAAGAGGTCTAAAACCAAGAAATTATCCAACAATGGAGCAGTTTGTTAGTCTTGTGACATAAAGTTTAGTATCTTTTTTTAAAATAAGATATAGAGTTAAGGTGCCACATGACACGCGCACCAGCTAGTCCAATATTTGGAAGATAAAGGTGGAATAGGCTTATGATATTAATAGGCTTTTTGAAATAACTTTTACAAGTCATTTTCAGTCTTTACAGAACAGAGTGATCAATTCGGAAATGGTCTCTCTACCCCCAAAAAGTAAAGATAAGGTCTGCGTACATCGTACCCCTCCATAGACCCCACTTGTGGAATTATACTAGGTATTATACCTGTTGTTGTTGTACAGGACAGAGTGATCAATTCTCTTCTGGCAGATGCAAACACAACTCATGACATCATTTATGTTAGGTATTTCAGTGCTTTGATACCATCAAAAGTTCTACATTCTGGCCTACTACACTAAAGTGAAATAGGGGGTGGAAATGTGGAGGTGAGCCAATCAAGCCTCAATTTCCAGGCGTTACCTAACACTCTTGGCAATATTTGTGAGTAGAACACTGATTGGGGAAAAAAAGAGAAGATAGGATAGACCTTATGTACAACTTCAATCATTTGCTGAGAAACAGTATACAAAAGCTACAATTGCAATCATTTGCTAGTCTGAAATTATATTATATTTAAGAAATGACAAAACCGAGCTCAAGGGTACAACGAACATGATTGATCCTTGACAAAACAATGGCACATGCCATGTCTGATCTAGTTTTATGTAGTATTAGCAGTTTAATATCTCAAACAGAAGACTGAACATGCTAAACATGAAATCCCTTACTGAACTTGCAAATACAAAGTTCCTGTGAAAATGCTACTCCATGGTGGTGGTTGGTTAGCGCGACTGCTTAGGATTCCTAATTCCAACTCTTCCACAGTTCATTCCATCAATAACTTAAATCCCCCTTTGATTTGCTTTGTTTCTATCCAAGTAAATCAGCACAACTTTGAGGATGAGGCTGAAGGAAGCATAATATCGGTAGTTTTCTCTTCTCCCTGGCACTAGTCATCAAACAAGGTATCTAAAAGATTTGAAGGTGATTCCTCCTTTCCAGTATCTTCAAAGAACCCATTTGAAAGATTTTCCTTCTTCAGTCTTCGCTCCTCAGCAACAGATTCAGATGTTTCCATGCAGTAATTTTTCTTTGCCTGTTTAAAAGGTCTTTCAGCCACAATGAACTTGTTCCCTTCACGTGTTCTCTCAGAAAATCCAGCCCAAACTGAGAAGATTTACATTTTAAATTTCAGTCCACAATATAGCTAAAACTACATGATCATATAAGGTAATAAGTGTATTCAAATGTTGGGAAAAAATCACATATACAAGTGGCATACAACAAATAGAGAACTAGACTAGATATACCAAATGATAATATTAAAACCAGAGCCATTAAAATGGTGTTAAATTTAGCTCTCAACAGCAGCAGTCAGTGACTTCAATTTCACTACAGCTACACATGGTACAGTCATCTCAGTAGCCATTGGATTGGCAAGATTGCACTGATCTAACAGCAAATGATCACCAGCAGGACATTCACAGACCATAAAGAATGGCAGAGTTGATTGACACTCGATTGAGGGTTTAAAGCTTACAGTTAAGTTCCAGTGTTGTATCAGAGAATAAGATTAATACTTAATTGTACTGCTTTGAAAAGAAGATTTGTTTCTCCATTTCTTGGCATTTTAGCGTCAAAAAGGCCCTCCATTTGTCATAGCTGCACAACTATTCAAGCATCAAAGTCTGAGTGCTGAAGCATACAAGAGCCACAGTCTTCTTAAACTATGTTTTATTCGATAAAAGAGACTAGAGCAAAGAAGTTATTAGTTTTAGCATTGAAAAAGCTAGGTATATTTTTAAAAAGGTTATCCTCTTAAATTACTGAGCTATTCAAGTAAGAAATTTAGGAGATACAGCCTCTCGTTGATCCAGCAATCCAGCTAGCTATTCCACATTTACATGTTTACCAAAAGAAAAAAATTCCTAATTGAAGTACAAGAAAAAGTGCTTAGCACGCTAGCAGCCTCTAGTCCTCTACCTTCCTTTGGCCGTGAAATCCTCAAGATTATTTGAAGCAAAAAACAGTTTGTCGGCAACACTATGGTGCTGGAAAACCAACAAATCAAAGTGAAACTTTCTTGCTCTTCTGCCGATCAGTAATTACACGTATGACCTAGGGGAGTTCACCATTCGGTTTGGTATGTTTTGAAAGATTTTGGTTCGGTATTTCAATTTTCGGTTCTACAAATACCATACCAATTTATTTTAATACTAAGGAAAAGCAAACAGCAAAACACTCTAAAAAAATGTAAATGTCAAACCAGCAACACTTCCACCACATGAAAACAAAGGCTAGAAATCTTGATAATTTCGGTATGAATGGAGAAGGTAAGAGAAATATCTAGTCGTATGAAGGAAATTCAATGTACAACAGAACAAGAACGCTGAGCATAACTACACAAAAAGGAAGGGATAGTCTAGAGGTAAGGACTCTCCACTTCCAACTGTGAGGTAGGGGGGTTCGAGTCACCAACAGAGAGGCGGAGAGCAAACTGAAAAATGACACTGTTGGCTCCTAGATAGAAGAGTTTCGTGGTGGGGTTTACCATATATTTATATTTAAGAAATAGAATGAGAACTGCAAGCTGGCCCGAGCACCGCGTGATCCAAAAAAAAGAGAGAACTAGAACCTGATTTAGATTTTTCTTATTTCACAAGTAGTATTAACAAAAGGTAAAACACTAGATGCAGGAAGAAGTCACATAAAAAGATCTGGTATAAGACACAATGTTTCTGTCCAGTAAGTAGCATGGAAAAAGTCACCAAAAACAGAATAGAAAGAATAAGATAAAAGTAGTAGTGACTGTCAATAAAAATTACCTCCAAATTGATGTAGAACAATGGAAGCAGCCACAGTCACATTCAATGAAGCAGTACCACACCCATATTGTGGAATATATACAAAGAAATCACATATCTCACACTCTTTTGCAGAAAGTCCAGTACCCTACAACACCAATTTATTCATATTATGGTCAATAGGCCAATCGTTATCCTGCCCTAACATTTGTTTTTCAGAAAAAATGACATTCACAAACCATCAAGAAATCAGTAATATTTCCCACCCATAATAAAGAACAAGTAATTGCTAACACATCTAAGCAAAACCTCCAGAAATTGCTAATAGAATTCTACCATAAGATATTTCGGTTGAGGAAAGTTCATCATTATGATGAAAATACACTTAGCAATTAGCATCAATGAACCACACATCAATCCCAAACTAGATGGACGGCTATATGAATCTTCACTAACCATTCCACTCTATTCAGGTTCATTTCTAATACAACATTTTCCTTCTTCTTATAAGGCAAATTGAGATTAATGTCTCTAATCCAACTTAGTCTAACCATAATAACAGATAAGTCCTAATTCCCAACTAGTTCATATGTATCTAATATGGAGCCGAAACATATTATGATTCTAACCTCATTGCCCAGCAGAAAAGCAGTACTTCTCTTAAAAGGATGTTCATTTACAGCAACCGCATTTTCTGTAATTTCAACTCCACATATATCACAATCTTTTTCCTGTTCAGTAAAATTCATAAGTAACCATAAATGATCAGCCTCTAGTTCTCTGTATGTAACAAATCCAACACTTACAAAGGTACATAAACAAATCGTTTTCGGAACTTTTAAATACCTTGAGGAAGGTTTTAGCATCGGCAAGGGAGTGGAAGTGGCGGAAACGGACGTGAGAAGTGGAGCCGTGGCTACCGAAAGCGTTGAAATCTCTACGGCCGACGAGTATCATCTCCGACACGCCGAACGCGGTGGCGCTACGAGCTAAGGTTCCGACGTTGTGTCTCTTTGCTATGTTATGTACCAGCACGAAACTCTCTAGTTTCTTCTCATTTTCCATCTCTTCGCTAGGTTATGTACCACTAACTGAGCTGGCTGCTTCCCGTCGCCGCCGTTGCTCGGCTGAATGAGAAGTTTTGACGGCGGGGTTTGACCGGGAAGTGAATTGGGCCGACGGAGGTTTCTGGCCCAGTATATGTATGGACTGTGGACACTAACTTTTATTAAATTACATTAAGCGTCCCCAAAGTTTCAAGTAATAAGGTTTTTTCCAATATCAGTACACTTGGGTTTTCACAACAATGGAACTCGAAATTTCTGCAACCAAAACGGATTCTGAAGCCTCCGATCGCAGTAAACGAGCTCAATTTCCATCAAATTCAATGCAAGATTCGATCTTGATAATATCTATTCGTATTCTGCCACCAGAGCTCGTTACTAAAATCCTATTGAGGCTTCCGGTGAAATCCCTCTTGAAATTCAGGTCAGTTTCAAAATCTTGATTTTATTTAATTTCTACCCTGAATTTATCAAGACCCATGTCAGTTTATCAGCTAATAACAAGGAAGACACCCACCATATGCTTATTTTGGGTCCTATGTGTCGTAGGAGAGCTAAGTGGAATTTCAAAGAATATCTTCTGAGGTCTTTGTTTTTTCACTCTGTGACTGAGGTTCGTGACTTTGATTATCCCTTTGGAAAGGCCGGTAAAGATGTTAGCACTTTGGGTTTTTGCAATGAATTGATTTTCCTTGACCATAATGCACAATATTTGCTTCTATGGAATCCAACAACTAGAATGGACAAGAACTTGCCTGATATTAGACTTAGTTGGAAGTACAAACTTGCCATATATGGTTTTGGATATGATGAGCTTTATGACGATTATAAGGTAGTGAGTATCTTTTATAATAACCATGATGGTTCAAATGACATTGAGGTCAAAATATATAGTCTAAAAAGTAATTTTTGAAGTAGTGTTGACTATTATGGGGATATATTAAATACTTCAGGCTCTATTAGAAAAATGATGTTAAGTGGTTCAGGTTTATTTGCGAATGGGAAGCTTCATTGGGATACTATTACAGTTGGTCGTTATTTCACTTTTATGTGTATGGGCAGGAACATTAGCTAATGAGAAATAAGAAACAATGAAGAAGCCCTCCTATGAAGTAGGAGAGACTGATTTGTGTCTGAAAATGTTGGGAAGTGATCTTTGTGTCTTTACTGATTATAAGAGAACTTATTTAGGTGCTTTGGTTATGAATGAGTATGGGGTTAAAGAGTCTTGGATAAAGAAGTTTACCATCAGATATCCAATTGATCAAGTTGTATATCCATCCTTTTTCATGTCAAATAAAAGTGAAATATTGGCGTTGTCTGGATTAATTTCCATAATATACGATTCAAAAGATAACACGTTCAGATACCCAGATATTATTAACTGTGATGACTTTCATTGCATGGAAATCTATGTTGAAAGCCTAGTTTGTCCTTCTTCAACTGAAGTGACAGAGAAAGCAACAAAAGAAAGGCGGAAAAAGCTCAGATCAAAACAATTAAGTAACAAATAATTTTAAGAGTACTTTCTTCTCAAATTCTTTCAAATTTTGTTTGTTATTTCAAATATAGAATAGACACGCATGTGAAGGATATCTTTAAATTATTTTTATTCTGGACTAGTTTTGGTGTTCTCCTTGCTGCTAATATCTAGATGTATATTTTCTTGTATATAATTTGTTTGTTTTTGGAATTATTGTGGTGTTCAGGTCAACTTTCGCGTATCTCGACTAATTTCACTAGATACATATTACCTAGCGACACCCGTGGGTGTTGTGTATATAGTGTTTCTAGAGGTCAAGTTTATCATGTGATCTTTGTCACTATTCTGTTAACTTTCCATAACCACATTCCCGCATTATTGAGAACCATATGTGGCTAGGTTTGTCTACCGTTTGGTATACTCATGGAGGTTTCCCAACATTAATACAATAACTTACCTTATTAAAGGAAACCATATTTCAGCATGATAAATAATCATGCCTCTCTTTATACAAACACAAATTGTGCATTATAAAATTTAAAACATTTGTATTTGTATATCAAATCTCTCTCTCTTTATACAAACACAAATTGTGCATTATAAAATTTAAAACATTTGTATTTATATATCAAATTTCTCTCTCTTTATACAAACACATATTGTACATTGTATTTGTATAATTTGTGTTTGTATAAAGCGAGAGAGAAATGCAAAAACGAACTGGGCAGGGGAAGATTTATATTAGTATAATTATAAGTGTATAGAACGGAGAAATATGTATTTGTATTTGTATATACAGCTTCTCTCGCTTTATACAAACACAAACACAATTTATATATTTGTGTTTGTATAAAAGTGAGAGAGGCAAGAGAGAATTGAGAGTGGCGAGCGAGATTCAGGGGAGAGAGGCGATAATGGCAATGTGTTTGCTACGAATTAGAATTAAATGACACTGTAGCTATAACATTTATTTTGAATTAATAGTTTGCTATAATGCACTATTTCCCCTTAAATATATCATGAGATTTGTCTCCAACAAGAACAAAACCAAATCTCTATGCTACATTAACAAGAAAAGAAAAATTAGAACGGGGGGTATAAATTAATAAATATATGTTAGAAAAATATAAGTATGGTAATTTTTGTGGTTTATCCGATAAGAAAATTGAGTAATTCGTCATCGCGTCGATAAATCGTCAGTTATAAAATTTTAATTTGTTAATCCAATAACCCTATACCAATAAGTTAATAAGACAAATTTGCGATTGAATTATCGGTTATGACTCGATTTTGAACATTTCATATTGAAACATAGTAACGTAAGTTTGGTGCAATATGAGAGTGGTTGGAAGTGAAAAAATAGTCAAAACTTGAATCTCAAAAAGTGTTGGTTAAAACTGTAAAACAATGGATTAAGGCCCCAATGCACGCCCCTCGTGAGTTTTGAATTTTTCATTGGTGATAAATACAAAGCACTGGACCCCTTATACACGTCCAGCGTGAGATCTTTTGGACAATAAAAATGTATGTTGCGCGATCAACGTGAGGTCTTTTGGACAACAAACACGTGTGTTTTGCGATCAATGTGAGGTTTGTTTCACTATAAATAATTCCTAAGTGGAGAGAAAGGAAATAAAAGAGAGTAGGAAATAAGAAGCTTTTGTAGTTAAATCTTCAATTCAATGTATTTTGATATTTACCCGTTTTCAAGGAAGATAGTGATGATCTGAGAGATTAGGTGAAAGCTGGTTTTTAAAAAAGTTTATAATTGTCGACTTCTTTCAATAATTTTTTTTTTTTTTGTATGTATGTGGACTTCTTTCAATTGATAAGAATGACAATTATAAGTTTTTAGAAGCCCAGTTTTCACCAATTCTCTCTGGCCAACGACAAAAGTTTTTTGATAGAACTTTTGTCAAGAATTAGAATTGCACTCTTTTACACACAAATTTACTTAATATGGACTAAAAAGAGTATTAATTACGTTCAATTTATATTTCCTACTTTTTGAGTTGATTTATTTTCTTTTTTAAAAAATCACTGTCTTTAACATCTCACGTTAAAATTCAAAAGTCTCACCCACTTCATAAAACTTTGTACTCAAGATATATAAATAAAATGAAAAACTTGTATTTATCCATGTTCATAGTTACTACTCCATTCGTTCTAATTTATTTGTTTTCTTTTCCTTTTTAATTCATTTTGAAAAGAAAGTTTCGTTTCATTTTTTGATAATTTTTTAACTAATTTTTCACATGACATATTTAAAAGATTAATGAATATTTTGATATATTTTTAATTTAAAATGCCCAGTTAATTTTTTTTTCTTCAATCATATATATAGAACTCTAGGCCCGCCTACGTGGCGCCACCACAAACCAGGATTCCTTTTTAATTTATTTATTTACAAAACTAGTCTTCCCCTTTCATGAAAAGTTGCGACTTTAATGAAAAGTTGCGACTTTAATGAAAAGTGACGACTTTTATGAAGAGTTGCGACTTTTATGAAGAGTTGTGACTTTTATGAAAAGTTGTGACTTTTATGAAAGATTGTGCCCTTTCCGAAGGATTGTGACCTTTCCGATAAGGCACAATAAATATTTGTTCACACTACCCTTTGTTTTTTATAAATAGAGGGATTTCCTCTCATTTTAAAACAACGAAAATTCCGAACTTCTTCTTCTTCTGCACAATTAAATATTATTTTTGTATCAATACATTGGTGAATAGAATTGTTCTATCCTGAGAGGATCTATTCCTTTAAACCTCGGGTACTAGAGGGGAATAATTTCGTTACGGGACATTGTGCATTCAATGGGCTCGATTTTTTCTTTTCTGTTTCATTTTATTGTTACAGATCCTGGTATATTTGTTTTAAATTTTGTTGTTATGTTTCTGCAAAGTTATTGTTATAAGTATTTGTTAGTACAGATTAAATAACACAAGTTAATTGAGTATTCACGCAAGTTTTCTCTACTGAAATTGTAGTTTCAAATTAAACTTCATCACTCTGGTATGTTGATTTTTTTTAAAACCCAAATAAACTGAATAGTTTTATGTAATATTTTCCCTTTCAAGTATATATAAAATAAGTTGAATTATTGTCTCATATGATACATTCTCCCTTTAATTTTTCATTTTAATAATTACGTATGATACATTTAAATGGGGATCTTTAAAATGATATATGTAAAGCAAACGGTAGGGCTGAATTTTCTACACGTTAGAATTATAATATTTGTTCACTTTTTTCAGTCTTTTAAAATTTATTTATCCCTTCACCAATGATTATTTATTTATTAGAAATTTAATATCTCTGTTTGATGTTCATT
Organism: Solanum etuberosum; assembly: GCA_029582245.1. Taxonomy (NCBI): domain Eukaryota; kingdom Viridiplantae; phylum Streptophyta; class Magnoliopsida; order Solanales; family Solanaceae; genus Solanum; species Solanum etuberosum. Next base: position 28,640 of record JAJONR010004335.1, read on the forward strand.
TGATTCCCCAAAAATATCGAATAGTAACACTTCTTGGAAGCAAAATGATAAATTATAAAATCAAATTAAAGATGATTGATTGAAGGATAAATGATAAGATGTTATAATTATCATATTCCTTTACACTATTAATGTTTGTTACTACGTAATCTTGTATATAAGATAATATAATGTTTTAGTTTTAGTGACTAATATGTTTTAAGTATTATTTTATAAATTTTGTGATATTAAATTCTCGCGCGAGGCACGGGTGATTTTAGTAGTGTCATATAAATCAAAATCAGACAAATAAATTAAAAAGAAGCAAATACCCTCTCTATTTCATATCACTTGACCTGACATACGGCTTAATTTATTTTTAGTTAGAGGTGTATTTTATTTTACCTAATTTTATTATTGATATTTTGAAATTATAAATTTGACTAGTATTAATAGTTAGTTAATATTGAGGATAGCATAGAAAAAAAGTTAAAATTCTCTTGATTGTTATAATAGATATTAGTTTTGTTGAACTTATTTTACAAAATAATTTCTTAATTAAACTTTATTTATAATCTTTGTTTGTTGGGTATTAATCGTTCCCTCTTCTTCCGACAAATTCTTTAATTTTTATGATTTTTCTGTAGTTTTTTATCGCGATTGCTGATGCAGAATTTTTTTCATTCAACTGTTGTTTAATTTCTGATAGGTTTTCTTTTTTTAAAAAATATTGTGTTGTTCTATATTGGAAATGTATAATCTTTTATCTTTTTCATATTTAAATATATAATGTTATCTTTCTCATATTTGATGGCTTGCTAGGTTTTTGTATTTCCCACTTCTAGTGTTGGATATTTGCGATTTCTCTATTGATAGTGCGACGGTGATTGATGTTGTGTTTCTTCTCCCGCTCTGTTTATTTGCATGTATTGTTAGGTAATAGAACTTTAGTTTAATTAAGATGTGTCTCTTGACTTTCGATCATAGTCTAGGGGTACTTATGTCTTATTCCTTTAAAAGTTCATTGACCCTGACACGAGTGCTGCAATAAAAAAAGATGGATTTTCATATTGTAGGTGTTTTGTGGTAATAAAAACTTCTCCCCTCAAGTTCGTAGGTTAGCTTCATGTTCCTTATGAATTAAAAAGACTCATCAATCGGATATGATAGGTAATTTACATGTTCTATGGTGATTATTTAATAAAAGTAAGTTCTCTCTTCTTTCAGACATAATTACCACCCGAATAATATTAAATGACAGAAACTTAAATTATCTGATATTTCATAAGGATGTATGAATTTTGGTATAGTTGGTAACATATTTTGAGTTATCTGTTGATTTATTGGGTGTATTTTGAACACAAGATAGCTTCTGAGCTTCTTATTCTACCAAAAAAGGACACTTCATATAGCTTTTGTTATTAATATATAAACAGTGGTTTCATGTTTATGAAAAAAGAAAGTAATAGATCTTGTTCCCCTTTTCCTAAACAACTTTTCTTCTTCTTTTTTATGGTATTTATTTATTTACATCTGCTAATAATTAACTTGATCTTTGCTTCTTCCTTGAACCTTTGCCTTCAAACTACAACTTGTGCTGCAGCTAGCCTTGCAATAGGCACCCTGATTAACCACATGAATTATACAAAAAAACATTAGTCAATCGTCAATTAATACAATTAATCGTCAAACACAACGCCTTTTTTCAAAAGTTCGTGGCAAACCCCCCATTGGTTTAGTCGATATTATCGAGGAGACAAAGATATATACCTGAATGGAGAGCAAGAAACATAGTCCAATCCAGCCTCAGCAAAAAATGCAACTGAAGAAGGCTCCCCACCATGTTCTCCACAAATTCCAACCTGTTTATATGTCACGATCAGTGTATATAAGTTAAAAAATGAAAAATGTTACTCCTAGTATACAAGTTATTTACATTGTCCGTGTATATAAGTTAAATCTCTTATTCAAAGTCACAACTGACCTTCAAGTTTGGCCTTGCAGCCCGACCTTTTTCTGTAGCCATCTTGATGAGCTGGCCAACACCCTTTTGATCAAGAACCTGAGAGATATTAAATCTTCAAGCGTCAACATGCTAGTTTCCCAACTTTTGTATCTCACATGGATATATAGTAGTTTGAGATATGGCAAGCTAACCTCGAATGGATCGTGTTGGAGGATGCCTTTCGCAAGGTATATAGGAAGGAACTTGCCTACATCGTCTCTGCTATATCCAAATGTCATTTGTGTGAGGTCATTGGTTCCGAAGGAAAAGAACTCTGCTTCTTTAGCAATCTATCACCAATTTCCAGTCAAATATGGAACATAAGCAAATCAATATAGCAAAATGTATGCCTTTCATGATTGAAATATATTATTGAAGAGTTGAGTAATTGAAAATCTTTAACTAGTTAAGTAAGATCATGCATAGTCTCAACTCTTTGTGACTATCGTTAATAAGTTGCTTCAAAAGACATACCTCATCTGCAATCAAAGCAGCTCTAGGAATCTCTATCATGGTGCCCACCTTATAATTCAACGAGGTACCCATCTCTGCAAAAACCTTTTTGGCAACGTCACGGATTAAATCAACTTGATGACCTAATTCCTGTAAATTAAAGATGCACTGTTACTTATCAAAAAAATAATCAATTCCACCCCTTTGTATACACTTCATAAAACGAAAAGGGCGGTTATATATCTTCATTCTTGATACATCAATAATATTCAAGATGTAAGAATAGGAGAACTTATTTTATCCAAACCACAAAAAACATACCTGAGGTGTTCCAACAAGGGGGACCATTATCTCTGGAAATACTGAAATACCCTGGTTGTTCATAGTTATAGCAGCTTGAAAGATCGCACGAGCCTGCATTTCTGTCAGTTCCGGGTAGGATATACCTAGCCTGTATAAGAGAAAAAACAAATTTACTCTACGAGCGAAAGAAATGTTCTGTATATAAATATAGTTTCAATCACACTACATTTTCCACCAGCAATTTACAAGCAGACCATTATCAGAAAGTCTGGTTCCGGATTGTGAGACGAAAAAAAATACTGCATTGCTCAAATCAGAATTCAGATAAGCACTACCTAGACCAAGTTATACATTGATAGTGGAACGTGTGACAAAACATATGCACCTCTTTAATATATATATTTTAAGGATCTATCTCTCAAGAAACTGATACTTACTATAAATCTCTCTCTTTTATACAGCACCCCTTAGTCCTTGCAAAGTAATGCAGTAAAAGTAGATCAATTGTTTGTGATACGAGAAATATCAGACCTGCAGCCTCGAAATCCGAGCATGGGATTGACTTCTGACAATTTCTCAATCCTAGAATAGACATCTTCCTCGCGCATGCCTGTATGTGTTGTTAGTTCACTCACAATCTCTTCCAGGTTCCCTTCTGGCAAAAATTCATGAAGTGGTGGGTCTAACAGTCGAATTGTCACCGGAAGACCTGAAAAGATAGGAAACTTAGTACACCTGACATATAACTAAATCCTAGTTATGGTTGTGTTCTTATGAACAAGGAAATGAAGTTTTATCATTGGGTGCGTGTCGGATCCTCCAAAAGTAGTGCATTTTTAGAGGATCTGACACTGGTGCGGCTGCATTTTTGGAGAGTCCGAGCAACATAGATGCTCAGTATGGAAAGGTTATAATATTAGTTGCTATTGAAGTTACCATCCATAGCACGGAAAATGCCTTCAAAGTCAGATCTCTGGTAAGGCAACAATGAGTCGAGCGCTTCCTTCCTCTGCTCAAGAGTAACTGCCATTATCATCCTTCTCACAGCTTTTATCCTTTCGTCTGATGCAAAGAACTGAAAGAGAGATGTGCATCAGCTCACATCGAATAAAAAATGAATTTCATAATTAAAAGATGTGGCACTTCGCTTGAGACAGTACTGTTGTAATATGTAGCAAGATATTACAACAAGACAGTATGCGTAGTAGAAGAAGAAAAAAGTACCATGTGTTCTGTCCTGCATAGACCAATCCCTTCAGCACCATTATTCCTTGCTGCCAGTGCATCTTCTGGTGTGTCGGCATTTGCCATAACCTAATCCATTGGCAATATTCATGATCAGTTAAAAGTATTAAAGTTTACTTATGCAACATAATACTACTGTATATCCTGCGGCACCTTGATGCGCCTGATCTTATCAGCCAAAGCCATGAAGATCTCCAAATCACCAGTCATAGCTGGAGGCGATAGTGGTTGCTTGCCCAAGATTACTTCACCTGTTGATCCGTTCAACGAAAGCCACTCTCCTTCATGAATCACTTTGTCTTCAATGATGAGAACCTGCACTAAACTGGTCAAATGAATTCTTCCAAGTTCCTTAATGTCAACAATTGTGTTTCATTATGAAAAGCTATAGTCGTACCTTTTCCGACTCATTAACACGAATATCAGCACATCCAGACACACAACATTTACCCCAGCCACGGGCTACAACAGCCGCATGAGATGTCATGCCACCTCGTGCGGTTAAGATCCCCGCAGCAGCATGCATGCCTCCAACATCCTCTGGACTTGTTTCAGTTCTAACCTTTATATGCCATAATGGAAAAGCTCAATTTCAAGAATGGAGAAAGTGTTAATTAACAAGGTAAGAATGTTGTTTCCATGATTTCCAACCAACATACAAGAACTTTAATTAACTCAAGAAGGTGAAACACTGACGTTGTATCCATAATTAGTTGATGAAAAGATTTCAATAAACAATGTCTTATTTAGAAACACTCCCCTCCCTCCATCCACGGGAACAATATAAAAGAAAATAAATAAAGGATAATGCACGTAAACAAAGATACCATAGTGCGGTAGCATAGCTATCACCATTATTAGTAGATACAGGGTGAGATGAGGAAATACCAAAATAGCACTCTTCCCTTGTGCATGCCATTCTTCAGCATCTTCAGCGCTGAACACGACCTGTCCCACTGCTGCCCCAGGAGAAGCAGGAAGGCCCTTAGCAATCACCTTGTCTTTATAAGCCGATGGACTTTCAAACTATGACAAACAAAAGAAGAAATTAAGTGTTTATCTTTACTTTTCCAATAAGCATTACATCAGTGCTAATCATACACAATGCAAGATTCAAAAAACATATCCTGACCTGGGGGTGAAGAAGTTGGTCTAGATGCTGTGGCTCCACCATCTTTACAGCTGCGCGCTTGTCAACAAGTCCCTCATTCACCATGTCAACTGCTATCTTTACAGCTCCTTTACCCGTACGCTTCCCTGTTCGGCATTGTAACATCCACAGTCTATTTTCTTGAACAGTGAATTCGATATCCTGCAATTCGTCAAAACAGAAACAGAAAAAGATTCACAATAATGTTTTGATTTTTCTGTTTATTGGAGATGTATAATTATTTAACCATTCTAAAATTGGAAAGGTAAAACAAACTAAGAAACTATATATGAATGCTGTAGTCCAGTATAATGCCAGAGGTTTACCATCATATCTTTATAATGTCGCTCTAAAATCTCACAGTTCTCGACAAGCTCCTTGTATGCTTCAGGCATACACTCCTTCATTGTGTCCAAGTCCTGAGGTGTTCTTATTCCAGCGACAACATCCTCTCCCTGACTAATGCAGTTATATCAGCTTTTCTCGACAAAAACAATGAGAATCTTAAAACTCAAATGCACCATAAAATGAACCAAAGTAGCATATACTAAACCTGAGCATTGATTAGAAACTCTCCATAGAGCTTCTTCTCGCCAGTGCTCGGATTCCTAGTAAAGAGAACACCTGTTCCTGAAGTGTTACCCATGTTCCCGAACACCATGCATTGAATGTTTACTGCAGTTCCTTTAAGTCCTGTTATCTGATTAATGCTCCGATATTTTTTGGCTCTTGGACTGTCCCAAGAATCAAAAACTGCTTTGATAGCCAACTCCAACTGTCTTTTGGGATCTGTATACAGAGTCATATCCACAAAGTTAATTTACTCTCATAACTTTTGGAATTTGGTTTAAACCAAAAAGTTGACAGAGCAAGCTTTCACGACCTTCTTAGCCCTTAGGATGCAGGCCATCAGTGAAAGATTATATTACCTGAAGGAAACTTTTCACCCTTAGCTTCAACGTAGACATTTTTGTACTGCTCCACAAGCTGTTTAAGATCAGATGCTGTGAGCTCGGTGTCAAGCTTCACTCCTTTGGCATCCTTCAACTTCTCTAGCTTCTCCGCAAATAATGAATGTGAAATGCCCATTACCTTCAAACAGACGACTGTTAGAACCACAGGAGATAAAATCTACGACGAAACTTTAACCAGCATTCTGCTTCATTTTCAAGAAATGTAGGGAAATTTGAAAAAGAAGGAATTTGATACAATTGGAAAATTAGAAAAGAGAAAAATCATTGATGAGGATATACTCACCACATCTCCAAACATGTCAAGAAATCGTCTGTACGAGTCATAAGCAAACCTCTCTCCACTTTTGGCAGCCAAACCAGTAACCACTTCATCATTGAGTCCAAGGTTCAAGACAGTATCCATCATCCCAGGCATAGAAATCTATACATAGATCAAGAAAACTCAGCATTAGCATGATATAGAAATTAACTGAACTGCATAAACTTCGTCAAATGGACCTAACTCAATCCCAAAAAGCTAGCTCCAGAGATGAGGACTGTCCAATATCATATAAGGAGACCATGTACTCCATCCACTACCGTTATAGTAATCTAACAACGTAGCTTGAACTTACGATCATTCTCAAATTGGCCAACTAGAAAGATTAAAGTTTATATACAATCAATCAAGAGATTTCTTGCACAAAAGATGTTTAGACTATAGACAGCCTAACTAAAGAGGGGCCTCTTGAGAACTCAAAATATGCATCACTTATTAGATTTTCAACAAACTAGCTCGACAATTATCGATATATCACAAAATGCATAAATTGGGTAACTATACTGAAAATGACTTCTTATAGAAAGTACTGAGATATTAACAAGTAGTATAAACTTACAGCAGCACCAGAGCGAACCGAAAGAAGAAGGGGCTTGGAGGGGTTCCCAAGGAAAGCCCCCATATCTTTCTCCACAACTTCCAATCCTTGTAGTATCTCCTCCCACAGTCCTTGTGGAAGCTTTTTAGCAATCTGATACTCTTGGCATGCTTCTGTTGATATAGTAAGCCCCGGCGGCACGGACAATCCAATACTTGCCATTTCAGCAAGGTTTGCTCCTTTACCTCCCAACTACAACACATATACAAATGTGCACAATGAGCTCAGTCTTCAAACTATCAAAACATACAAGTTTATATAAAAGATTTACACTTTCAGGCCACCTAAAAAATAACATCACCTAACATTATAAGTGGCAGAGCTAGAATTTTCATTAAAAAGATTCATCATCAAGTATAAACAATATAATTCTCCGCAGAAGGGGGTTTTACTAGCTCTCCTGATCCTTAATAAGTGAAATTAAGGCTACAACAGGTTAAATTACACTCATAGTATAAAAAAGATACAGAAAAATAAACTTACCAAGGACTTCATGCCCTTGTTTCCTTCACTTCTTCCTTTTCCAAAAGTATAAACTCTCTGTCCACCAAACAGAAAATTTAAAACTAATTGAAATTCAACTTACACAAGAATAAAAGTCCCCTATAAGTTACATATTTTGAAATTCTCCTTTCAAAAGCCTATACGATACGAATTTAGATTAATCAGTCGCAAACAAAATAAGAGATGAAAGAGACAAGTCCAATTGATCAAATAGTTACCTGCATGATTACTTATGAACGAAAAACACAGTCTTTCTGATAGAATTCAAAGAGAATTCTTGACAACAATTGACAGAGAAATGATTGAAATATAACAAACTTTGTATATAGGCAAAACGTGTTAGTAGCATACATAGGTGTCAAGTTTTAGTTTACTGAATAATAAATTCAGCAGAGCACGTGTAAACTATCATTCTGTTGAAGGTCAAGTTTTTTCATTAATGGTCAACTGACTCCATTTTAATAGGTGAACCCTTGGTTGCTACTCAATAACACCTCTAAATTTTTACACTAAATAAAAAATTTAGACACTCAGATTAAAACATGATCCAATTAAGCACTTGTACATGTAATAAAATGTTTTTATTAGACATTATCAATTAAAATATTGGATCATTTATGCATGTGTTTTCAAGTATTTATTACTATCTCTCCGTCCACTTTTAATTGTCATAGTTTTTTTTAGAATCAAATGATAATAATTTGACCAACATTTTACGATGTATTTTTTAATCATATTGATATGCAAAAAAATTGGTATTTATAGTACTTTTTGTATAGTTTTTGAATATCTAAATTTTTTGTTTAAAATATCGAATTAATGTAATCTAATTTAACTTTGAAAATTAGTCAAATTGACTTTCGAAAAATCCAACATGACAATTAAAAGTAGAAGATAAGCTAACCGCTTAAAATTACATTTATTAATTTTAATGAAAACAAACATTAAAATTACATAATCTCAAATGGTTACCTAAACAACAACACAACCAATAATACACATTATTTATAAGGCCAAGTAAGAGTACCTTTTTTGCAGTTGATGTAGGTTCTGAAACAGGACTCAAAATTGCCTGAGGTGTAAGATTTTGCTTTCTTATTGGAGTTGGGGAATTTGAAAAGCCATTAGGTTCTTGTTGATGGCACCTAATGACTTTACTCCATCTTGAACTATTCACATGGATGCCAACAGAAGAGTACTTTGCTAGAAATTGCTGTTCTGCATACTTGTGTTTTAGTAATTTTTTCATGTACATATTATTTGTATTGGGCTTTAACAACAACCCCTTCATGCTTGAACTCATCTTTCTTCTTCAAGTCCTAAATCCCCTGTTATAACAAGAAAAGGATAACTATAGTCAAATCTCATGTTGTTTGTCTGAATTTTTTTAATTTGCTATGGCAAAGTGTTGAAAGAATACATAATGCTCCCTCTATTTCAATTTGTTCGTCCGATTTTGACTTCACGTTAATTTTAAGAAAGTAAAATACTTTTAAATATTGTGGTCTTAAATTAAAGATAGATAACTTAATTTTGTAGTCTTAAACATGTATGCAGAAAATTAAAATTCAAAAAAATGTTCTTTTTAAAACAGACTAAAAACGAAAATAAGACAAACAGACAAAGTAAAACACAACAACATGAAAAAAACGGTTAAAAAAAACTTGACTGTTATAGAAAATGACTGTTACAGAAAAAACTGATTGTAATATGAATTATTTCAAGATCAGACATGAACTGAGAACACACAGCTACACACAAACTTGGTAAAAAATCAGCAAAAATTGTATACTGTGAGAAGAATTTTCTTTAATTGATTGAAACACACAAAATAAAATCCCCTGTTATATACAAAAAATAAGTATCATAACAAACAGAAGGGTAATCAAGAAAATGAAATTTAAACATAAAATGCAACTTAAATATCAAAATTCATAGCACATATATAATAAGAAGAAGAAAAAAACATACAACTAATTAAAGACTAAATATATGATCAGAAAAAGTTGCATACCTATGTTTTAGATGAACAGAAAGAATTTGTGACATCAAAATGGAAATTGTCTGTTGGGTTATGTAAAGGAAAAATATTTTTAGTATATATGAAAATATGAATGAATAGACAAAAATAATTAGAAGAATTATATGTGGACAATATTAGAATGGCATGATCAATAATGGTGCAAGTCTTTTTGCAAGATGGTTAACTGTGACTTTGACTAATTGGGAGGGAAAAATACATTTGTGATATCTTAAGGAATTTCCAAACTTACCCTTCTATATGCAAGTTGAGTTGGTTATGTATGGGCCATTTTATGGCATGGCACACATATCAATTCCAATTTCCAGGGATATTATTGCTTGGAAGTTTTCTCATAGTACATTTTCTTTTACTTGTCCACGTTAAATTTTACACACCTTTTAAGAAATAAGAATTAATATAAGTATTTTATTAGAATTCTTAAATTAATTAATGTATATTTTTATCTTAGAAAACAGATAAAAATATATTTTAAGCTTATTAAAAGTGAAAGATTATTTTTAAAATACTGAACAAATAATAAAGAATTTGAAAAATATATAACCAATTTATGATGATGGTGACTTTAAAGAAATGAAAAATAGTAACCAAGCAAAATCAAAAAGTGTTCCAGACATATTGGAATATACTTTTCACAAAAAAATAAAAAGTTTTTTCACCAATAAACTTATGCCACATGGCATGTCTCCCAACATATAATTAAATCTTGTATTTTCCTTTTTGCCATTGGGTTCTCCTGGATGAGGAAGATTTTTTTTTTTTTGTTTGGATGTTTATAAAACATAATTTGGGGGCTTTTATTTTCAGATTTAACAGTTCAATATGAGATAATGAAGGGGGGAAAAAGGGGTAAGAGGCTGAATTCAATCATGGGAACAAAATTTCAAGAACCACTATAAATTGAACCTGAAAATTATTCAGCCACTAGATAGAGAGATAAATATATACTTTACTATCATTGTCTAGATCTTTCTAGAAATGTCTTTCAATTTGAAAAGTAAAATCTATTTTGATTTTCTCCTCATCTTTGTAAATTATTATGCATTTCAAGCCATCTCGTTAAAATAACAAAAAAAAATATTAAAATACCATGTGAAATAGAATAATAATGCACTCAGTTAATTATTTGATGCGTCAAAAATGTTTTATTCCTAATAAATATATTATTGTTATTATTATTATTTTCTTTCAAAACATATTTTATTGCTGATAAAAAAATTACTTTTAAATAACCTTATTTTTGTTTCTTTTCTTTTAAAATCATTTTAACTAATAAACAAGTAGGAATTAATCTTTTATTTTTCTTAATCTCATTTTATTAATTGAAATAGAATAACAACATGTGTTTATATAACCGATAAGATATGTTATATATATATATATATATATATATATATATATAAGATCATAATGATCTCATCATTAATTTTATTTTGATAATGATAAAACAATATTCTAGTAAAATAGAAAATATTTGTATTTCTTAATCTTTTTCGAATTAAAGTAGAATAAATATTTTTCTAATAAAATATTATTAGGGGAAAAGTGTGTTTAAAAAGAAAGAAAAATTGTATTCTAACCTCAAGTCATTCCCATGATCATCATTATCCAAATCAAAATTTTTCTACCATTAACTCAAGTTAAACTGTCACACCCCAACCCTAGGTGAGGTGGACAAGTACCATATGAACACATGATTTACAAGTGACCTATGATGAGAAAGTAAATTACTATGCAGATAGATATAATGAGAAGCTACATATACAACACATGTCGACTAGCTGAACTGATACATGTGACAAGTAAAACTATGAATACATATGATAGTTTTACAATGTCTACAAAGCCTCTACTGGAATTCATGACTGTACAACTATCAAAATATGCATAGTAAAAACTCGGCAAATCCCCAAATCAACCTGGAGCTCACCAACAACCGCTGAGTATCATGTGCTTCTATTGGGGAGATCTACTAGTTGAGTACATGTACCTGCAACATGAAATGCAGCGTCCCCAATAAGGGACGTCAGTACAAAAGAATGTACTGAATATGTAAGGCATAATACAACCATATGTAAAATGAGACCTCAAGTGAAACCAAATACAAATAGATAAGGATTAGAGACCACATTTGCTTATACTTGTGGAATCGTGTATGTTACATTCTTTTTTTTACTTTTCTATGCGTTATAATAATCTTTATAAGACATATGATACAAATGACCGGCTGATCAGCAGTAGAAGAAGATGACCCATGCTAGGCATTTTAACCCCTAGGATGCTGTCCTCATAATTACACAAATTGGGATCGGCCCATGCTAAGCTTTCGCTCTTGAGCTGCCACCCTTCTATACCAATTGGGATCGATCCATGCTAGGCATTTGTCCTGGGCTGCCACCCAAAAATATACAGATTCCTTCACTTAGTTTCTTTAATCTTTGAGATTGTTGTTTTGGTGGTCATAATCATTTTTGAGATTTGAAACTATGGACCAGTAGTAGATTGCATGAGAATAATAACTTTAAGACAGTGACAATGACATAAGGAGCTATGTAACATCAATGAATTTTTTATGAGCTTAAATGGCACAATTAACTTTAATTGACTAAGAGGAGAATTCACCAGACTTGTTGTTGCAAACACCATTCCTATACTAGCACATAGGAGGATAATTATATAATTGTAGAGTAATGAACATATAATGAAGTGATTTGACACGCTAATATAGGGGGAAATATTGTTAGCTATTTGGAAATCATACGTTACCACTATGTTTCCTTTACTAGGAATAGAACTTAGGAAATTCACTTCGTTGACATTAATCGCAAATATCAGATCTCATGCCAATAAATATGGAATCGAATAGCCTTACATACCTTACTCTCTGACCAATACAACTATCACGATCCAGCCTCCCTTTGGGGTGTTAATCTACAATATAATTCATGATTAAACTAATGTTAGCAGCTAATCACATTAAGGGCCTCGTAAAACAGTAGCTAAACACTTGACGGACAGTAGGCCCATACAACCTTTACACAAATGGTGAATCACCACACCCTTCCTCTATACATTAATACAACTGCATACATCATTTGCCAAGATACCCAAGTTACCCCCAACAACAATATACATAAGGCAGCCACTATCAATCCCTAAAAATCCTTCAGCATAATAGGAGAATATTGAACTCAAAGATTCATCATCATCCATGAGTTCTTGACAAATATATAAAAAATTCTCCACCCCAAACCTGTATTTAAAGAGAGGAAAAAATGGGCAGTAGCCTTACCTTAGTTTCTGAAAATTTATCCTCTAAACTTGTACTTCAAGAACTTAAACTCTCCTTCAAACTTTTACTTGAAAAGGGGGACAATATTCAAGAACCCTAAGGTGTTTTAGGGCTGTTGTGTTAAGCCAAGAAAGGACAAGAGAGAAACTTAATAAATCTGAAATTTTGCAAGTTAAAAATGAAGCAAAAGATCTGATCTTTATCCCTTTAAAAGGGAGGTGCATTGGCCGACTTTCTTGGCCAATTTTGAGCCATATATTTTCAAGTAGGTGACCCACCTACTTGGCCTTTTAACTTGGGCCTTTGAGGACTTCAACACTTGTTGGGTCTTGCTGCTAATTATTCCTCTAGTCTACTCATTTTGGGCCATAATTAATGCAAGTAGGTGGTAGTGTACTTGGCCCAAATATCTGGTCAAAAGAGTCTTAGTAGGTGATCCACCTACTTGGTTCTTTAGGCTGGTCAATAAGTCAAAATAGGTGATGCACCTACTTGTCACCTACTAGCTTAGTTAAGTCATACAAGCACCTCAATATTTAATTCTATTTCCAGACCTTAATACCTTTAACTTAACTTAAAACTTATATACACTAGGTCACTTTAAACTTTAGACTTAAATACCAACTTATGATCTCAAGTTTAAATACTTCCATCGACCTCAACTTAATCGGGTCGCATTAAAATCTACGGACAGTTCACTTTAAACCTATTATATTGTCACTAGTCACATAGAAAATCGAGTCCATAACTATACCACAAGATAATTTATAAGCGTCATATAAATAGAACTAGTACACGTAGAATATGGGGTGTTACATAAACCCTCTCCTAGAATCACTCAACAAGAATTCTAAAGCCTAAGAATTACAATACCAAGATGGGGGAGTGATTTCCTTATCTTAACAGATGAAATTGATTGAAACTCTCCCTAAATTGCCACTTCTCTTCCAAAAACGTGTTTGCAGAATAATGAGCGATTTAGGAGAAATTTATGCATAAACTACGAATAACTCGGATATAGCGGGCCCCACCCGTTATAGCAAGAATTAGTTCTCCCTTTATAGAAACGTGACATGCACTGTAACGACTTGCACGGGACATAAATTTGAAATTCTCTAAAAAAACTCTCCATTTTCACGACATACCTTTGAATCTTGACATTCTAAACTAACCTGTTCACGTCAAGATAGATATCGAGAGTTCTACTCACTTGAATTCGATTCTAAAAATTCTTATGGATTTTTTATGTCTTAGTTAATAGAAAAATCAACCCAAGCTAAGAGCATGTTTGGATTGGTTTCAAAAAAAGTAACATTGAAAAAGTAACTTTTAAAAAAATTACTTTAAAAATAAGTAGTTATGTGTTTGGATAAAAGTTGTAACACCTTGGTCTTAGAAAGGGCTAATTTAGAAAGAACTAAATTAGAAATAGCCAATTTGAGATAAGTGCAAGTTATTCTTAAATTATGAGTTTTGGGTCAATTTCAAACGACCATAACTTTCATCGCAGGATGAATTAGGTAGCCCATGAGATATCAAATCGAAGGTCGATGAGTCTTATTTCCAACGCCGTCGAGTTTGCTAAATTTTAAGTTCGGATGAGGGAGATATGTTTGTTTGAGTACAGTCTGTCTAGTAAAATAAATTCATCCAAATCAGTTTTCACTCAAGTCTAAAGCGTTCAAGAAACTAGGGCAAAGTTCAAGAGGAGAAAATAGGAAGTTTTCAAGAAATTCTTCAAGATTTCGGGGAAATCGCCAAGAACTGAGTTTTTTCGAGGTATGTAAGTTTTCATAGTGATGGGTTTGTTCACCCTAAAGTCAATCATGAGTTTCTAATTTCTAATTCATCCATGAAATTGAGTATATTGAGTTCTTGATTGAGTTCTTTGAGGTTTGGTGCTTCATTCTTTGATAATGGGGTTTTGTTGAGTTCTTGAGGTGAGGATCTTGCGAATGAGTGTTGTTCTTGAGAGATTTTGAGTGGATTTTCATTTACTTGTGTTGGGTTAATGAATCTAAGGAAGTTTGAAAAAAAATCAATCGATTCTAGGTGAATTAGGACCAAAAATCGAAAAGAAAAATCCGTTGAAACATTTTGAGAATTTGCTGGGGGGGCGAGCCTCTGATGCGCCAGGAGGGTTGGCGCTCTGCGCCTGCAGTGCGCCACAAACCAGCCCCAGTAAATGGAAGGCTGGCGTGGCGCGCCAAGGATGCACCAGGAGCGTCTGTCCATTTTCAATTCCGTTCTTCGATCCGTACTTGTTCCTTTAAGTCGAGCTTTCATTCCCTTCTTAATCCTAACTATCTAAATCTTCATAAATCACTGAGAGATCCTACATATATCCTAATCATGTCTCTTAATTTCACTTTTTAAATTAAAGTAAAGATTAAGAGTAAAGTTCGAGAAACCTTTTTGAGTCACTTTGAGAAGTCTTTTTCAATCTTTTTAAACTTGAATTAATACTTGACTACTTGAGTATGAGGATGAGGAGAGTTGAGTTCATTTTTTTAAAATGAGTATGAGGGGACTAAGTATTCCCAAGCATGTAAAACTCTTACATTTAAAATGAGAAGAAACGTTGTTTTCTAAATGAGTTCATGAGGAGTTTTGAGCATTATCTCTTTTAAGAGAGCTTTTGAGTAACTATCTTAAATTGAGGAGGAGTTATGTTTTCTTTAAAACATATGAACATGAGTTATATATATTATTGAGAGTAGTATTGAGCACCGATATGGGGATGAGTTCAGACAACTCAAAATCCTCATAAACCATGTATGCCAACATGGGTAAAGGATCATACTTTTTAGATGATTCCTTATTGATTTTAAGCATATCTTAGTGGATCCACTTAGTTGAGGATGTCCTACAATCCGGTAAGGTATAAAACAGTTTTGGCAGCGTGGGCGAGACGTTGTATCATCACATAGCTCATAGTGATGGTTGTCGGTTAGAAAATATCCCAAATAAGAGTAAAGGGTATATAATTATATTTTCACATACATTGAGTTATTATCTACTGTTTTAAAAGCTTTCTTTATACTGCATCTTTGTTGTTGCTTTTATATTGAATTGAGTTGAGTTGAGATGAAGTGAGTATGTTCTTCCTTTTTATCAATTCAAGCTCCGTTGATACCACTTGCCGTTCCAGATTTGCTTTGGTGAGCCTCCTTATTTTTGGAGGGTTCCACATTTACTTTCCGTCTTGTTAGGATGTTGTGGGTCTCGTCCTGACTTCCATCATAGTTATTAGAGGCTTCGTAGACAATAGTAGTTGAGAAGTTTTTTCCCATCTCCTTTGTGATGTTATAAAGACTTGAGTTGAATAATTATGTTTTGAGTATATTGAGTTAAACTATCTTATTAATGATATCTTTATGAGTTGAGTTTGTTTTGAGATTTCTATTTCAACTGAGTAGGTCTTCCGCTGAGTAATGAGTCAGGCCAAGGGTTCGCTTGGGGACCAATAATGTGTCACGCCCCGAGGCTACCCCCTTAGACATAACACGAGACCTAGGATCACGAGTGACCCCAAACTAACCCCGAGTCTTGCATATAACAAACATACTGAAAAATATCTAAGTAAATCATGTACTATGCAGAAGCTAAAACAATGGATATGTGAAATGGGGAAAAACCCAACTAGTCTAAATATAAAAATGTAATAAGAGTTTAGTGATGACTGAAAAAACCACTTAAAAACTCAAGCTGAATCTACTACTATGTCTGAAAAGCCTCTAACTGAGTTGAGTTGCTGGTAAATGCCCCAGCTAACTCTAAAAAAAGTTGAAAATTGAAAGTAAAGACTAAAATAGAAAGCATGTCTATTGTCCTCGAAGTATGAGGACTCACCACTGAAGTTGCTGAAGTCGAACCGAGAATCGATCTAAGCATGATCTTGATGCTGAGTGCCTGAACCTACATCATGAAAGGATGTAGCGCAGAGTATGTGTCAGTACTTGGAATGTACTGAGCATACAAGATATAGATATACTAAGCTGAACAAAAGATATATAAGCTGAACAATGCATAACTGAGCAATGACATAATCTGAGAAAGGATATAGATACTGAAGTATAACTGAAAAACTAAATTGAATGCAATGACGAAGTATTAATCATGAAGATAACATGTTGAACTGATTACTGAAGTAAATGCTGAAAACCTGGTCAATGCACTAAGAGTCTGACTGTGGGAGCTACTATTAACCGACATAAACCACGCGAGCTAAACGTGGAGTATGATGTATATAACCCATCGAGAGGACCCGGTATACCTTGCCAGGGGTATAAAGGCATGACTGTGGCGTGATCACTAAAACTGATGCACAACTGAGGGGACTTATAAACCTACGCGAGCACGTAGTTTTGGGACTTTGAGGGTACGCTGAACCCTAGACCAATTCGGTGCTAAGTCTACTCCCAACTGAATATTCATGAAGCTAAAATGCACTAAATACTGAATAGCTTAAAATTGACATGCTAACTGAGAATGCAACATTTATATATTGAGAATATAACATTCAAAATCTGGAGCTTGAATTTCAGTCTAGTTGGCCTATCAAGTATAATTCATGTATTATGACAAATTTACACAAGCTAGGGTTCTGAGTGATATGCATGCAATTATACTAAAATTATCTAAAAATAAGTTATTTAGATCAAAGGAACCATAATCACAATAAATCTTGAAAATCTAGAAACCCTAGGTCTGAACAGTTTATGAGAATCTGAAGAACTAACTAAATTCTAGAGACCTAATGGGTTAAAGGAACCCACTAGTGAAATCCCACATACCTGGTGACGAAATCTACAGAGAAATTCCTTGGATTTCGAGGCTGAACTTCGAAAAACACCTTTGCTTGTTCTTGGAAGGAACTAGCACCTCTTTCTCTTCTTTTTGTTCTAATTTAAATGATTTTTTTGGAGAATGAGGGTTCTAGGTATTGTCTGACTAGGCCATTAGGCTTAGACTGGGTAAAATGATATAGTTTAGGCATCAAACGACGTAGTTTAAGTGTCCAATGCATAGGGTAAAGATCAAAATGACCCTGACTTAAAACTGACAAAGTGTCATCTACTACGGGACTGACAAACCGTCATTTGAACCACGGGCCGTCAACTGGGTTGTGTTTATGGCCCTGCCTAACAGGTCTCCACTAAAACGAGAGTGACATTTTACTCCGAGCTTGGACTTTAGCAAACTCAGCGGCATTAGAAAGAGGACTCAATTATCTTTAATTTGATAGGTCATGGGCGACCTAATTCATTTTGTGATAAAGGATATGACCGTTTGAAGTTGCCCAAAAGCCCTTTCTTTCCAAATAACTGTCGGTCTATCAATGATCTGACCTACGGTCTGTTGGTCAGACCACGGACCGTCCTGGTCGACCGTCGATGGTTTCAGAGACTAGTTCTCTAAGCCTTCGAATGACGGGATCCACCTACGGTCCGTGGGTCCATCGACGGGCCATGGATCTCGACTTTTGACCCTGGAATTTCTCTAAGTGTGAGACTCACCTACGAGACCTACCTATGACTCGTGGATAGGACGACGGGCCGTCCTAGTGAACCATCGCTAAGTACTGGAACCATAACTCTTATGGGAACTTGAACTGGACAACCACGGCCCCACCTACGGTCTATGGTTCTACCTATGGTCTGTGGGTGGTTCAGTTAGTACTGGCACCAGTTTTTTGAAAAATAAGGATTTTTTCTCTTATAAGATTCAAGGTGTTCCACAATGGTTCTCGAGTGTCAGCCACATCCAGGGTGTAGGCTTGGGGCGTGACCAAAGTGATGCAGTTGGAAAAAAGTTTTTGATGTATTTGGCAAATAAGTTTTGTTAAACACTTTTTTAATCAAAATGTCTGAAATACCCGCAAAAGAAAACAATGTCGCAACAAAAAAAGAAAACTCAAAACAGAAAATACATAATCTAAAAACAACATAATTTGGAACGCATAAATGAAAAGAAAATGCAGAAATCGAATGAGAATAGAGAATAACTTACTTCCATGTCGATGATTCCGTGATATTTTCGTGAAAAAAAAAAAACTAAAATGTTGAAGAGGAACAAAAAAATTAAATGTTTGGGAGAACTAGTCCGCAACAACAAAAGAAAGTTAAAGGAAATATGAGATCTTAGGATGTTATTTCACAAGGGCAAATTTGGAATTATTTAAAAGAATTGAAGGTACAAAGGTAATATTCTTGGTCAAACTTAAATGACTTTTAAGTTTAAAAAATAAAAGTAGAGAGAGTCCTACTTTTAACTTTTAGCTTATTTTAAGTTATTTTTATATTTTTCAAACACTTCAGAAGTTAAAAACTGACTTGAAATTCAAATTTTACCAACTTTTAAGCCCATCCAAACAGACTCTTAGACATTTTACCCAATCCTTTTCCGAATTGCCCTAGACCTCACCTAGATCAGATTTCGTCTGAGACTGACCTAGCGTAGAATTTTCAACTTGCTATTTCAAAAATTTCCTCACTCACTTTCTTCCACCATTGATTTACTCATAACGATCGGAGGGGTCGCTGTCACACCTCTTCACTTACAATTGTTAAGGAATGTGACATTTTAAAAAAAAAAAAAAAGTAAAAAGAAAAAATGTTATTTTTAGAATTGCCACTTGAAATTGAGTTTTTTAGGTGTTCCAAATCTCCTGGTAATTCCTAATTTAAAAGAAAAAGACTTTTTATTTTTTAGTCTACGAAAATAAAGATTGGGTAAGGAATTCTATTGACCGGGGAAAGGTGTGAGGCACCCCCGAGTCTCGTAGTTCTAGCACGATAGTTTTATTAACTCATGTTTGGCTAAAAATAATTTTTGGATAAAAATGTAAATTTGTGTTTGTCACTAAAAAATGATTTTCCTAGGAGCGTAGCTGCACACAAGACCTCTTTTTAAAAAAAAAATAATACACACCAAGGATCGTAACCAAGCATATGGTGGTATTTTATAAATTTTATTTATATAAAAATAATAATAATTAATGACACAATTCTTTTTAATAATGATAAAAAATTTAAATGCATCAAAAGAAAGTGTTGCAACATATAGACCTGAAAAGATTTTATTTTATTTTTTTGTTGGTAAAATGATAAAACAAATGTAAATACCACTACATAACAACAAAAGAAAGAAAAAAGTTTCCTTAATAAATAATAACTAAGCCTAATTTTTCTTTTAAAAAAAAGTAGTGAAAGACTAATTATTATTATTTTCAAAAATATTTGATACAATTCTAGAAATAACGATTCTAGTAAAATTTTCTGTTTTACACAAAATGGTCACATTGCTCTCTTTTGGAAGAAAATTACAAAAATGGTCAATTTTATCTAATACTTAGTTACATTACTAACCAAAATGAAACTGAATTTGCATTTTCGTTTCAATAACTCATTTCATATATTTACTTAAGAGAGAGAAAACATTCTATATATTTTTTTTGTTTAAAGGATTTACAAAATGACTAGATTTATATTTTTTCAAAAATGACCAGTTTTGAGTTTTTGCAAAAAACAACCTTTTTTTTCTTAAAATGACCAGAAACTAAAATACAAAAAAAAAATTCTTTTTTTTGCAAAACATGAGTTTATTTGTCAATTTCATGATGAAGTAAAATTAAACTAAACACCACATTACTAATGAATACATTTGTACATAATAATAAACATAATAATATAAGAATCACAATAGACTTGGCTAAATCAAACAAACATAATATAAACAACTTAATCAAAATATAAAAAAAACATGAAACATTAATTTAAGATTACATTGTGAAATGTAAAAGGATACACCTAAAGGTGATGACAAGCAAATAGTCGAAGCAATACTAGTTGAACCAACAAATTCACAAAAGATGATTTTTTTCCCTTTCTATTCTAAAATATTTCTTTTTTTCTCTTTTTTTTTAGAAGACTTTGGTACTCTCTTATTTCTAATTTTTTTTCTTCTTTTTTGTGTGTCTTTTTTCTTGTTCTTTTTTTTTAAACAAAAGAAGAATGAAGTTTAAATAGGTGTTAATTATTAAACTTCACTCTTCTTGAAAACTGAAGAGTCAATGCATGCATTGAACTCTTTACCTTCCCAATGTGTCACCCAAGATGACCAATGAATTTTTATTATTTTTTTTTCCTTTTTCAAGAAAAGATTAATTAAAAAGACTGCATTATCCTTTTAGATGGTCCATTTCTTTTATTCATTAATTGAATAATAGTTAAATGGGTCATCTGAAAATTTAAAATAGGCCTCAAATGTAGACTCATTTGACCAAGAACCAAAAATTCAAAAGAAGAATCAGCCCACTAACATAAAAATTCAAACTTCTAACACAACAAATAAGAGCTCTACACATTTATATAAAAGGTATAGGATGGGGATGACCGGAACTTCATAAATCTAAAGAAAAAGTGATGATTTGTGTTAGATTTTTCTTAGACCTATGAAGTTTGGCTACGGATAAAGATAAATGGTTTGTGGATTTGTGTAGAGGAAGGTGGAAGGAAGAAAGGATAAAATTTTAGAGAAATTTTTTGACAACGGGGTGGTTGCAGCCGACGGCAATGGCGGTGGCGACGGTGGTGGGAAGAAAAGGGAAGAAGAAAATAAACTCAAAATTAGGGCCAAAATTCTGATTTTTTGAGTCTTTTATATTTTTGGTAGGGTCACATAAGAGCTTTTGGATCAAAATATTATGAATGGTTGAGATTCAATCTTGACCATTGTTATTGGACCGAGTCTAAAATTGATTGAGCTATCAGAATTGGGTCTAAATCAGCCCAATTCAATCAAAATTGGGTCATTTGGGCTAATTAAAAAAAAACAATACAAACAAATCAAAATATGAAATACAAAATAAAAATATAAGAAAAGAACTTACTATATATTGTAGAATTAAATTAAACCTGTCAAAAATTAGGTGTTCACACTCGCTATAACCTAGATCCGTCCCTAATTGAATATATCTATGAGTTAAAAAGTGATTAAAAGTCCTTCTTCAATGAATTCACATATCCATTGAGATCAATGAAAAGCTCTGATACCACTTTTATGATATCAAATAAATTAAAAAAAAATGAATGATAACTTTTTATATTAAATCTTGGATTGATTAGATATTATATACTATAGCTATAATATAAAAAAGTCATTTCAATTTAAAATTCTATAAATTTTAAAATATCTATGGCAAAAAGGTCTGATGAACCCTTGTACTTGTTTGCTTCTTTATTGTACAAGTGGCTATATTTTATAAATTCTAAAACTTAAAATTTTATAAATTTAAAAATATTTATGTACATGAGGCTATATTTCCTAAGTATTGGTTGGAAAAAGGAAAAAAAAAGGTTGTTATAGTTATTTTCTAGTGGGTTGCTATGAGGCTGACGGAGAGAGAAGATGATGGTTGTTTGGGACTTAATTAGATTTCTGGGTCGGTGTGGCCAGAAAAGAAAAAATTATTTTTGAAAAATAGAGAAGAATAAATTTTTTAGGGTTTTACCTAATTTGAAATTTATTTCTCACAATCATGAAAAATTATTCACCACTACTTTTTCTTTGGGACCAAGTAAAGACTTGTATAGGAAATCTAAAATCATCTTTTGTATAATACCTAAAGCTGGCAAAAGGGTCTGATGAATCCTAATACTTGTATGCGTTTGTATTATGAACCCTTCTACTTAACCCTTCATCAATTGAACATTTTAACTCAATCAAAAATAATAATTTAAACCCCTCTTATAATGTGTGTAGTTCACTGCTCTTAGATAAATGATATATCAAATTCACGTCACCTAAATTAATGTCATATCATAAATATCTTCATTAACTATTTTTAAAAAATGTTAAACAAATTATTTGATAAAAGATAAAACAATAACTTTTTAATTTATTCTTTAAAGAGAAAAGACATAAAGTCATCATTGAGGTTGTCCCGAAGTTTCAAAAAGACATCTTAACTGTACGGGTATCCTATTACCCCCACAAAAGTATTGAATATCTTTGTAAAATTAACATTTTGACTCATTTTCTCACCTGATTTGAGAACACGCACAACACACACGTGAAGGTCTGTTTTTGTGCTAAAACAATTAAAAGGTGTCACGTTTCAATTATTTTCTTTATTAATTATTACTTTATTTAAACTCATCATCTTCCCCAAAACAAGTTCGAAAGAGCTGTTGGAACTCTCTCTAATGAATTCATCATCTTTCTCAAAAACTATTCGCTTTTAATCTCTAGTCGAAAAACTTAATTTGAAATTGTTCAAGGTTTGATGTCATTTAGTTTTGAGAAATCAAGATATTTTTGTGATAAGGTTTAATTTCTTCTTAAAAATATGTTTTTTTTCAAATAATGTAAGAAAATTCTAACTTGTTAACCTTCAATTCCTTGTTTACTCAGCTATTCTCCAAGAATTTTGACCAAAAACCGTAAGAAATGAACAGATGATCTCCACTCCACAATTGCTTGACCAAGGAATCGAAGAGACATGGAAAGCTGGAAAAAATGGAAAACAATAGAAAAGAAAAAAAAGAAATTCAATACTAGGTGATGCTCACGCGTTCTTACCATGTAAGAAATGACTCAAAATGGTCCTTTTATGAAGATATTCAATACATTTGTGCAGTAATAGGACGCCCACAAAATTAAGATGTCTTTTTGAAAATAAGGGACAATTTTAATGGTGAGCTTATGTCGTTTCTCTTCTTTAAAATAACATTTGAAACTCCATACATTCTCTTTGCATTCCCATCTCGAAACAACCAATCTCTATCGGAGAAAGCCGTCGCCAACGACGTCATGGTCACCATCGGCAAACCACCTTTACTCTTCCCTCACCCGTCTTTATGTCTGCCGCACTCTCTCACCATTTTCCTTTCCTCCTTCTCCAACCCCCACAAAATCAGCAATTTAAGCCGATGTCATCATCGCCGCACAAGCAGATCTGGCTGAAAAGTCTCTTCGCCGTCGTAACCAGATCCTCTCACCCTCACTTGCCTCGTTCTCCACTCCACTGACCAACGCCATCTCTCTTTCACTATATTGCGAATCATTAGTCTCCGGCAAGCATCGCCACCGCCCCTCTCTCCCTCTGTCGGTGAATCAGCAGACTCAAAGAGATTTTAATGTCAAGGTCTCTTAAAGAAGAAGAAAAGAGTGTGGAGAAAAAATAAAAAAGGATCGGACAAGATGGATATGGTTGAAAATGGAGGTGGAGTGGGGAAGAAGAAAAAGAGTTTTTTTAATTATTTTTAAAATAAGTTTTATTATTTTACTTTTTTAAATATTTTTTAAACTTAAATCTGTTACTCACTCGCCTTAGTGTGCGTGAAGTCACACACTTTTGCCAACTCAACAATTTTAATGCCACATAAATCTGGTCAATGGTCAGAGGAGATTGATAAATTATGTTTTATTGAATTTAAGGATTCAGTTGATAAAACATTAAGTAGAAGGATTCATAATACAAACGCATACATGTACAAGGGTTCACCAGACCCTTTTGCCCCATAAGCTCAAAATCATAGCCTATCAAAATCATGTGACCAAAATTACGTGTTAATAAAATATATGTCTAAGTAACTATTTATCTATGTTTTAAGATATTTCTAGACTTGATAAAAACACTTAAATGAATATGAATAATATAACCAACGGCATGTAAAAGTGCAATTTAAAAAAATGTTGATTTAAAGAAGCTCTGAAACAATATTTTATTTATACACAACATATGGTGTTCAAAATAATTTAATTAGAATCAGAGGCGAATTCAGGATTTCAAGAAAAGGGGTGCACCATTGCTTTAAAGATAAGATCTAAAATTTGTAATAACAATAACTCAGCGAGCAAAAGATAAATAAAAAATTAAATTACCACAAAAAATATCATAAGCTTACAATTGTACTCGGTGAGACTTCATATTTAGAAAACGGTCTATATAGTAGCATCATTACTTACATTTTCAAATATCTTATGTTCTATCTTACAAACTAAATAACCATTCAAGATTATTTTTTTTATAGAAACTCTAAAATTAAAGTCATGTATTTAATTTTTATTTTATTTTGTTAGTTTATTTATTAAAAAGAGAAATCATGAACTAAAAAGAATTGTTCTTAAACTTTGACTGTGATGATTTTCTAGATTCTTAATGACTTGAAGTCGGAGACTTGGGAGCTTCTTTGTGTAGAAAATAAAAAATAAAATTTGAAGAGAGAAGAAAAATATTGTTGGAACTTGGAAAGTGTGTGGGAAGAAAACCTTTTGAGTCTTTTGACTTTAGAGCTTTAAGAATGTAGAAAAAATCAAAACGAAATAGTGATGGCTGGATCGAACCGGAGACCTTGTTGAAAACAAGCCCTCAGAATAGTGAACCATCTACCCATTTTGAGAATGGGTTCCGTCAACTAATATTTAATATATTCTTTAATAATTATACAAGTTATATCAAATTTAGTCGGATGACCACGAATTCCGATGACTTAAATTTATTATATAAATTCGCCCCTGAACAGAATTAAATAATAAAAGTGTTAATATTTTCAAGAGAAGAAAAATTATCAATAAATTACATTATAATTACAAAACATTTATTTTGAACTATTTAACGAATAAAATACTAATTTTTTTTTTGAAAAATATCAAGCCAAAATTTGATGTCAACAGTCGTTACAATCTAGATCCGTCGTTGATTGAAAATATATATGAGTCAAAAGGTGATTAAAAAATTTTCTTCAATAAATTTATAGATTCATTGAGATCAATGGAAGGCTTTGATACCACTATTATGATATCGAAGAAACTAAAAAAATGCCTTTTCAATTTCTTTCTTATTTTGTTTGTTTCCTTTTCTGCATTTTCTGAACAACTGTTGGGGTTTAGCACTTTTGGCTTGGCTCACTTTTGTATTTAAGACATTTTAATTTAATACATGTGGCCCCTTGGGTCTTGGAAAAAAAATAAAAAGTTATATATTATATTTCTATTAATATAGAAAAGTTATTTCAATTTAAAATTATATAAGTTTAAAATATCTATGTATATGTGACTATATTTTGTAAAGAGAAAGTTATATAACTAAGCTAACATTGAATAGTTAGTTATGTTGCATCACTATAGCTTTAATTAATTATGAAAAATGGTTAAGTTGGGTCTCATTATTTTGTATTAGATCGTGTAGAAAAACTTTTCTCCTTTTATACAAATCTACACACTACCTCTATCTAACACATCTACTCAATCCTCATAAATCTCTCAATCCTCATAAATCTCTCAACCGAATCAAAATTCAAATTTTGAAAAATTTGAATCAACCCTCCTAATCGTGCAAAATTAACAAGGTGGGTAGTCCAAAATATCAATGTAATCATGGATAAATTTAAAAAAATATTATTTTTTATGTCATTGATGTGAACTACTTTTGAGAGCTGAGTGATAGGACCTCCGCATTCATTAGGCCTTCAAAATTCAAATTGTATGAATATATGAAGAAAAAATAAATTAAACAATTATATTTAAATACAAGTGAATTACATTTAAATTTGAACTAATGGAGTATCAAGAAAATCAAATTCACTTTCATCGGGTTCATGAATGAGAGGGCATCGTTGAATTGATGCATACATCTCAAGCATCTGTAAATCAATGCGGTTAGAAAATGTTTCAAAACTACGAAGAAATGAAGATACATAATCATCATTCCAAATACAAGTTAAAGAAAATATGGTATGTCCATTAGACGTAAAAGAACTTGGATATCGACCAGAGATAATTACTATGTCTTCAGAATCTTTTATCTTCATTTTTTTCCTAAAGACACTTTGCAAACGATCATATGTAAGAGATAATGGAAATAATTGAGTGACCATAGGTGGAATACTATATCTCACATATCCGACTTCATGCAAAATCTCTCCACCCCAATGTAAAATCACTCTAACCTTAGTATCAGTCATCTTAAAAGTTGTTAAAAAGAATTTACACACACTGTGTTTTTAAAGGTAGAATACATGTCATATTTGTATTTTAAAAAAATAATACAAAATTAGTACAACGTCTATGTTTGACCGCAAATTATTCATAAATCTTTTTTGTCATATGAATTATCAATTATTGTGACTTATAGTACTTTTTGCGTAGCTTACAAAACTGAAGATTTCATGCGCAAATTCCTTCGTAATTTTTCATATTAAAGTAGAGTATACCAAGTTATCAACATTTTAAATCAAATTCTATGATTCTAACTCTTATCTATATTTAAAGTTTATGAATTTATTGCTTATAGAATTATGTTATCAATTCATATAATATTTGTCTCACTAAAATGATATTTTTCAAACTTGAATTGATAAAATTTTACCTAAAAAATCGGAATGAAATATTTGCTAAAAAAATATAAAAATCACAAAACAAAAAAAAAATTGAACTGAACATAAAAAAAAAGGAAAAATATTTTAAATTAAAAAGGAAAAAAATGTGAGGCGCAGAGCGCTTGCGCCATGCCCATTTTCTGTCAACAAATTTCACGTGAAATTTTTACAGTGTCGAATCAAATCAACACTGTAAAGTTTCACGTGGGTATATATGTTGGATAAGTTTCAGTAAAAAACAATAAAAAAATTCAATCAATAGTCGAAAATTATTGGATAAAGTAATTTTTTTTTTTATTTCTTCGTAATTTTTCATATCAAAGTAGAGTATACCAAATTATCAACATTTTGAATCAAATTCTATGATTCTAACTCTTATCTATATTTAAAGTTTATGAACTTATTACTTATAGAATTATGTTATCAATTAATATATAATTGTCGCAATAAAATGATGTTTTTCAAATTTGAATTGATAAAATCTTACCGAAATGAAATATTTGCTAAAAAAAACTATAAAATCACAAAACAAAAAAAAAGGAAAAACAATTTAAATTAAAAAGGTGAGGCGCAAGGTCGCCTTAGCCACGTAAGCCGCAGGGGCCTTGCGCCTTGCCATTTTCTGTGTAAAAATTTCGCGTCAAATTTTTACACGGTTGAATCAAATCAACACTGTAAAATTTTATATGAATGTATACGGTGGATAAGTTTCAGCAAAAAAAAATAAAAATAATTCAATCAATAGTCGAAAATTGTTGGATAAAGTGAATATTTTTTTATTATTTCTTCGTAATTTATCATATTAAAGTAGAGTATACCAAGTTATCAACATTTTGAATCAAATTCTATGATTCTAACTCTTATCTATATTTAAAGTTTAACAGTTTGTGAACGAATTACTTATTAAATTATGTTATCAATTCATATAATATTTGTCTGAATAAATGATGTTTTTCAAATTTGAATTGATAAAATCTTACTTAAAAAATCGAAATGGCGAATACAAAACTTTAATTAAACTAGTGACATTTAGTTCCCACAAAAGATAGAAAAAAAGCTGAAAAATAAAATAAAAAACTAAAAAAAGAAGAAGAAGGAAAATGTCACTAAAAAACTAAAACTAAAAAATAAGAACTTAAAAACCAAAAAGATATGATGTGTAGGGCATATAGAAAGGCACATAGGAGTGCTATGAATGCATGGAAGGGTAACAAAATGAGATTACCATAATTATATGTGGACATCAATTTTACCATAATTAAAAATAAATTCAGTAAATTTACAGATTTATTGAGATTAATGGAAGATTCTGATACCACTATTATGACATCGAAGGAACTAAAAAAATTGAAAAGAATGAATGATAACTTTTTGTATTAATTCTTGTATATATTATATATTATATTTCTATTATTATAGAAATAGAAAAGTTATTTTAATTTAATATTTTATAAGGTTTAAAATATCTATGTAAATGTGACTATATTTTTTATAGGGAAAAATTATATAACTAAGATAACATTGAATAGTTAGTTATGTTGCATGATTATAGTTTTAATTAATTATGGAAAATGATTATTGTTTAATAAAATGATTAGGCTGGGTCTCATCTTTTTTGTATTAGATCGTATAGAATAACTTTTCTCCTTTTATACAAATCTATACACTATCTCTATCTATCACACTCTCTTAATTTGCTCCTTAAATCTCTCAATCGAATCAAAATTCAAATTTTCAAAATTTTGAATTAACCCTTCTAATCGTGGAAAATAGAAAAGGTGGATAGTTTAAAATATTTGATGTATCCGTGACTATATTTTCTCTAGTTATAAATCATTTGTTTTATGATTTCTCTAGAAGTAATTCTTTTGACACAAATAAATAACATTATCTCATTCTCCAATTCACCTTTGACTAAGTTTTCTCTCCTCTAATCTCTTGCGGTAAATGAATATGAATATGCATATAAACTAATAGTCTCTGCCCCTTTCACTACCCAATATGAATATGCATATAAAATACATCATGAAGTGCATATTAAATGAAGGTAATAATTTTAGGCTACAATTTAAAGTATAATCTTTCACTTTCAAATATTTATTTGTTTATCCTTTGAGTTTCTATGGTTACAGTAATATTTATGGATGACTTTTAGTTTGCACTTTACATAAGTAAGAAACCAAAATGTCAAATCATTGGTTCTTTTCCTTTTCTTTTTCCACAACGATTTACTCTTTTTGTTGTTGTATTTTGGTCAGCTCCAGCAGTAATGCTCAAGTAACTTTGCATTGTAATTTCATTATAGAACATAATTTTAATTTTTTTTAGAATAATATGTGATAATGAATATTGATACACGTGCAAAACGCGTGCGCTCAGAGACTAGTATTTAAAAAAAAAAAAAAAAAAAAAAAAAGAAAAAGAGCTTAAATAAATATCATGTATAAAAAAATATAAAAGAGTAATAAGAAGGACAATAAGGGTATGAAAGTAAATTTTTACCAAAGTTAAGATACTTTACTTGACATACCTCATTGATTAAAATTTAAAAATATGTGAAGACGTCAGCCCCGTATTAATTTTATTTTCCTTGATATTTTTTTTATCTCTCTAAATTCTATTATTGTCTCCTTGTAGAACAAGTAACTCCAATAAATGATTGATTTAATAATTTTTCATGCTATAAAATTATCAGATTTGCTCATATCTATCGATGTAAATATTTTTAAAAATTGATTAAAACAATTAAGAGAAACAAATATTGGTGGTGTGATTTTTGTATTAATACTCAAAATTAAATAATTTTTTTGTGCAAAAACTTGATAAAATTTATCGGCTGGAAGTTGTTTGTGAAATTTTTATATTACAATATATAGGTTAGATTTATCTTCAATGGCTAAAATCATCTCTTTGCTCTCCGTCGAACCTCATCAGAGATGATTTTTCTGGCAAACAAAATAACAACCAACTCTCATTGTTCTTTTTCACCATCAAATACACCCAACAACAAATAACAAACAATGCAATAATCAAATAAAAAAACATCAAACTTCAATAAAAACGAGCTTCATGAAAATCATTTCGATTAATTTTTGTTTTAGTTCTAGGTTAAAACTTCGTTTACGTTTAGATCTGACTAAAAACCTCTCTCCGACAATGATCAACTAGGATTATTTTTGAAATCTGTCTTCGTGTTCCTTTTTTTTTTTTTTTTTTTGTACCTCAGTTATGATTAGATTCTATTATGAGGTAAATTTAAATTTATGCGGTGTACGAGTATTGAAGATCCGGCGATTCTCCACCAGTAGGTGGTGGATTGCATGATGATTTATATTTGGAGTTATTGATAGTCCGACGGTGACTATTGTGATTAAACGAAAAAGAAGAGGTAATATTTTATAAAGTTATTAAAATCGTATTAAATATAAACAATAGTTGTAATACAATTCGAATTCAATATTATACATTGATAATGAATTTCATAGTTGTCATTTCAAAACAAATATAACACAAATAATATTCGATAATATATATATATAATATATTGAATCTAACTACTTTTGATAAGACAAAAGACTATTATGTATAAAAGTAAAAATAAATAAATTGTGTTTTAACTCTGCCTATTTTGTGTACTTCTCCCCCCCAAAAAAAAAATTATTTTCCCAAAACTAACATTTTCAAGTCGGATTCGGGTCTTGGATTCAGTCGGGTCAATCGTCTTCTAGGGTTTTGTTTGTTGGTCTGAAGGGTTTTACCAGCACATGACCAACTTCCAAGCTCCATCTTAAAAAAAAAACTCATCAATGTAGACAAAAGGTGTCTGCCTGAATCTCTCTCTTATTCTCTTTATGCTGTTTTTTTTAGGTTTCTTGGTATTATATACTGGAAATGTTATGGAAATGGTTCTCCATTGGAAGAATTGCCTCACATCGAATGCTCAAAATGGAATCTTTGGCCTCATTTCGAAGTCTATGCTCACAAATTCAATGTTTTGCTGATACCCCACAAGATTCTTTTTCCTCTAGACATTACCAGAAGTTTCCTGAAAATCCCAGAATCATATTAACCCCTAGAATTGTACATACTACTATATCAAATTGCCGTTCTGACATTCTTGCTTTTTCGTTTTTCTTGTGGTGTGCAAGGCAACCCAATTATTTTCATGATAGGGGCACATTGACCCTTATAGTTAGTATTGTGTCTCGGTTGACGGAGAGGTTTAGAACAGTGAAAGGGATTATTAAGGGATTAGAGGAGGTTGGTTGTGTAATAAAGCCACAAACTTTGTTGTTTTTATTGAGAATTTACTGGTTTGGTGGAATGCATGATAGAGTTTTCGAGGCATTTGAGGAAATACTTAGATATGGTTATACACCAAATACTTTTTCTAGGAATATTGTAATGGATGTATTGTTCAAGATTGAGCGTGTCGAAGTGGCACTTAGAGTTTTGAAAGAAACCGAGATTCCAAATTTTTTGTCGTATAACATTGCTGTGTGTAACTTGTGTAAGCTCAATGATTTGGTTAATCTTCAGGATGTACTTACGATTATGTTGAGAAAAAGGTACTATCCTAATGAGGAGACATTTTTTGTGATTTTGAATTGTTATTGTAAAGGAGGTTGCATAGCAGAGGCAAAACAGATATTGGGTGTGATGATAGTTTTGGGTGTTCCTATATGTGAGAGAATTTGGAGTATATTAATTGATGTTCACTGTAAAGCTGGGAACATGGATGCTGCGAGTCATTTACTTAAGAAGATGGTAGAGAGTGGGTATTCACCAAATGTTGTAACTTGCACATCATTGATCAAGGGATTTTTTGAGTCCCAGATGCCAAGCAAGGCATTTGGGATCTTGGATACCATGGAATCAAAAGGATGCTCCCCTGATTTGGTTCTTTGTAATGTGTTAATAGACTGCCTCTCTAAAATGGGGAGGTATGAAGATGCAATTAATGCTTTCTTTCTTTTGCGAGAGCAAAGACTAATACCCGATTCTTATACTCTTTGTTCTTTGATTACAACCGTTTGTCTCTCTAAGCAATTCGTTGAACTACCTTTGCTCATAACTGGCTTCAAGATCCAACCTGATTTAGTTGCTTGTAACTCTTTCCTTAGCTATTTCTGTAAAGCTGGTTATCCTGCTGGTGCCATTGAATTTTACAATGACATGATAGATAGAGGTTTTGTAGCAGATAAGTATACCTTTGCCGGATTATTGACTGGATTATGCAGGTCAGGTAGGATAGGAGAGGCAGTCAAGGTGTACCGTGGACTTGTTAGAAGTCACGTTGGGCTTGATTCTCACATAATTACTGTGATAATAAATGGGCTGATAAAATCTGGTAAGTTTCACAAAGCTATTAGTTTAATCAGGAAAGCCGCTTCAGGGAAGTCCCAACTAGATGATGTTTCTTACACTATTGCCATTAGTGGACTTCTTACTGGTGGTGAAGTTGGAGAAGCTTATGCCTTGTTCCGTCAAATGAAGGAGGTTGGTCTAACCCCAAGTAAACAGACCTATAATCTGATTCTCTCGGGTTTCTGTAAAAGAAGTGATGTTAGCATGGTTGAAGAGATCTTACGTGAAATGGTTAATGCTAGTGTTGAAGTGGACCATTTAAGTCTGAGGTTTATGAAAAATCTCCTGTATAGATCCCGCCATTCTGCTTCACTCTTTACTCTATTGACTGATGTTTCAACTTCTGGAATTCTTCCAATGGAAGCATATGCAGAATTGATCGATGAGCTAGTTCATCAGGTAAACATCAGAAATGTGCACACGGACAGGTCTACTAGTGTTGATTTTGGCGCATCCAGCTCAGATGAAATCCTGGAGGTGGCTGTTTCAGTTGGTTGAGATGATTTGACTTGACAGCTTATTCTATCTATATCAAAGTTGTGTAGTTGAGTTCATCAAGAATCTGAGCTTACTCTCTCTCTTGGAAAACCTAAGATGATCCATATGATCTTAAGAATGAATTGGTTCCCTAAAGGTACCATTCTAACTCCAAATAACTAACAAACATTTTCAATTAGACTGCTCTTCTATCATGTAACTGGTTTTAGCCATTTGTTTTCTTTACCACCTTTTTTTCTTTTTCCTGTTTTTGGGGTCACCTGATTTTGTCCTAAATGAGTGGTTGCTGTTTATAGAATTTGAAATGAATTTGGGGGGGGGGGGGGGGGGGGTTTTGTGT